>JYFJ02003192.1:0-44106 GCA_000934665.2 Catajapyx aquilonaris | reverse complement strand
CCCCCCCCCCCTAAACTGTAGGACTACTTCATGTAAGGACAGTAAGGTATATGTACAGTATTTTTAAGACGTGCCTGTGACAGAAAATATACAGTTTTGTGGTTAATATCACTGTTTCTTAGTTTCATATATTGCTCCTATGACACCGGTACGATTTTTTTCCGTAAATGATCAGTTATCCGAACAATCAGTTATCCGAACACCCCCTTGGCAAACTCTGTTCGGATAATCGATGCTCCACTGTATATTGGCGGGGATGTCTTGAAGTCCCCAGTTTCATTCGTTGAGACTCGAAAAAAAAATTTAGGCCAGGGAGATCAGCCTCTGCAGTCAGAGTTTATTCAAAAATCCTTCACAACGTTTCAAAGCCCAATGATAGAACCAGTTGTTCGAGTTAACACTGCCATGTTGCTTCGTAAGTTTCAACGCGTGTGCTGAATGAAAATGGCAGCAGTCTGAAAATGCTTCTGTATACAGGTTGTTTCAACTTTTTTGCCCGAACAGTTATCGAAAAATTTCACGTAGCTGCTACTTTGTAAGCAGTGACTTGCAAACGGTGATTTTTTCGGAGGAACTGGGAATATTCCCAGCGAATCGTAGGTTGAAGTGGCAGACGTGCTGCCCGCTGGAAACTGAGGGTCAAGCCTGGAAAAAAGAGGGTCACACATGCCATGGGGTGTGTGACCCTCTTCCCGATTCCCCATTCCTCCGACAAATCACCGGTTGCAAGTCACTGACTTACAAAGTATCAGCTACGTACAATTTTCCGATAACTGTTCGGACAAAAAGTTGAAACACTGTATAATAAATCTCCACTAAAATATTAATATCAAAATGGAAGATGGGAATGAGTACGACCATTTTTTGTGACCATTCCACGATATCTTTCGCGTACCCCCAAAATTGTGTTCGCGTACCCCAGTTTGAAAACCACTGCTAGGAAATCAGTGTGTATGCCGAGGTGTGGTTAGGTTCTTTGGGGGCGGATTGGGGCCAATGGTGGGGCCTAGGTGGGGCAAAGTAGAGTAGACCTGCGAGGGCCGTCGAGTCTCGTCCCCAGCTGCCACAGATATAGTGCCATTCCTTCTTCTCTTAAAACTTGAGGCTTTCCAGTGATATGAAATCGGGGGCTGGAAAAGCGAGGCGCAGCGGTCAATATGAATTCACTGCTGCATCCATTCTATGAAACAGCACCCCACTGTCACATTACCCGCGACTGCACAAAAGTAAACAAGCGAGATTGTGCCCTATTCCGGGAGTAGGAGGTGTGGGGGTAGAGAGGGGACTGGGGGTAGGAGAATCCAGATAGGAGCCCTCGTTGCAGCGATATGACTGCCGTGCACAATAAAGGAAACGCGCCAAGATTAGTCCATGGCTGGGGATGGTGTGCGGAAGCGCAGCACATGGGAGTCTTCACGGATTCAGTGTGGAGCATGCAGTGCACGCCCAAATTGCTCTTGCACATTGTACCAGAATGTTGGCTGCTGGGAGATAGACGCCGGATAAAGGTGCATGTTTTGCAGCTGGGACCTGCACGTAGGAAGGGACCACTCCCACCTAAGGGGTCACCATTGTTTCTTTTCTAATGGGTGATAACAGGCCCATCACAAGATGCCTCCCTTGTGATGGGTTCTTCACGCCATTATCGAAATGCTATTCAGGTGACCATATTATGACGGTGTTACGTTATGAATTCTTGTTTGCATTAGCCACGAGTAGGCTTATTTAAAAGTCGGATAGTGCCAAAACTCCTGCTTCCATCCCAGAATAGGATGAGTTTTACAGGAGGGGTGTGTAAAAGTGATGTCAGAAAGACAGTACAGTAATTGCCGTTTTGTAGATTAAAAGTAATCAAATGAGATATAACTTACAAACAACTGATCATTATGTGGATGGGCTGTTGTTTCATGGGCGCTACTCTATGTATTTTTATCGCGTAAAATTTGCATCATGCAGGATGCAGCATAGTCTGATGTGGGAAATCGTAAAATGCATTTATAGGTACAGGCACTGCACAAATCACTCTCCAAGAGGGAGTGATGGGGTAGGAGGTAAACTGTGCATTGAATATTCAGGGATCACCAAAAATCAATCATGAGGATAAGTCCGATTGTCGAAAAAAATACAAAAGCAACTATTTAAACTGATTGCTGCTTTAAATAATTCATAACTTCTCCCCCTTCCGCCATCTTCAACTGTGTTGGTCACTGCACCACCGCATACAGTATTAATCACATGGTCCACTGTTTCACCTTTAATAATAATAATAATAATAATAATAATAATAATAATAATAATAATAATAATAATAATGGCCATTGAGGTGCTGGCTGCAATGGGGGTAATTATTGATGCACGTTATATTTTATTTACTCTACTTGTTTATTTATTTGCACAATATAAACCCATGAGGACTTTACGAGTACCGCATTCCGTATATTATTAATCAAATTTACCCTTTTAATTACATTATCCACAAATCGAAATAGGTAATTCATTAGGTGCGTAATAATTATAGCGGCACTTAAAATTTTCAGTGTAGTTGTTATTGTGATTCCACATGGTTCTTGATGCAGTATATTGTGCCTTTTTAGTGAAATGTTATACAATCGTGCTAAAATGCATTTATTACAGTACTCCATGCAGTAGGAGTTTTTGTGCTATGAAACCTATTGCAGTGAGTGGTCTGCAAAATTGGGATGTATGCGCAATTTGAAAGCTAAAAGATCCGCTCCACTCCGAGTAATTGCGAACATTTTTTAATGACTATAGATGCCAATCATCTCATGTGCCAACAAAGCCTACATACCACGAATCCTCCTGAATGCACTCTGTGATTCTACTAATGTGTAACAGGATCCTGTTACGTCAGTATCGCATTATCATGAATAACAATAATATTTATATAAATAATGATAAATAAACAAATTGTCTGTAATTTTACATATTTGTAGAAGAAACTACATCCATAATTTGTCGCGAGATTTTTTTTGCTGATATCCAGGTAAAAAAGCGGCCAATTAAAAAATGTATGATCAGCATTTGGTGTGTGAATTGAGTGCACATATGAATTTCTTTAGCCGCATTAAAGCATATCTGTTATATCGATTGGCACAAAGTGCTGATACACCATCCTTTGAAATCCAGAGCAAATGGCTGGAGCTAGCCTGGCCATGACTGTACTCTCACCCGCCCACAATTCCATGCTTTTGCCTAATTATATCGTCAGCTTGCAAGAGTTGCTCACCGGCAGGCAGCTCCTCTACTCTCTCGCAGTTATGAATTTGTCTCTAATTCGCGCCTATTGTCAGGTTTGCCTCCATTTCCACAGGGAGGATGCGACCGCCA
The DNA here is from genome assembly GCA_000934665.2 of Catajapyx aquilonaris. NCBI lineage: Eukaryota > Metazoa > Arthropoda > Diplura > Dicellurata > Japygidae > Catajapyx > Catajapyx aquilonaris. The sequence continues at coordinate 40,758 of JYFJ02003192.1, read as the reverse complement.
TTAGGATTTGCTCGTCTCCGCCAGACTAGCTGCTGTTCTGAAATCGCTTGCACGGCTTGATGAACACGGAGGAATTTGAATATTTACCAAGTGCACCTCTCGGCACTGTGCAATTTCATTTTTGCTGCCCAGCTCCTAGCTCAGCTACCAAGATTTGAGCGGAAAATACCCTCTCCCGGCCCCAGAGTTTATACACGGCTTCCTCTATAGGGTCTGCTTGCTGCCTGGGGCCTTATAGTCTTTTACTGCTGTCGTAATTTTGATGCAGGATACATGTGTGCGTACGATGTGGATGTGAAAATGTGCCGCCATACTGATCACAACCTGGTGGTGGTCAGCTAAGGCGTTTCGTTCATTCAGTATGGGTCGGACATGTTTTTAGTACAACCCGTATGTGTGTGTAAGTCTTAAAGAAAAAAAGCTATATACAGGGTGGACCAACTTCAAGTGTCGTTTGATAACGGCGATTAATAGCAGTGATTTTGCGATGACGTAGCAGCGACGTGTAAAATGTCCCACTTCGGCGGCATCGAAAATATTAGCTGCCAATAGCAGCACACATGTAATCAACCCTGCTGCTGGGTTGACCTGGAAAAAAGGAGGTGCACACATGACCTGCGATGCGCCTGGGTGAAATGGGTGACGTCCAAGGCACCAGATGGACCATGGACCTGTAATGCAAGGGGGAAGCCTGCAAACGAAACACAGCTAATATTTTCGATGGCGGCGAAGTGGGCCATTTTACACGTCGCTGCTACATCAATCGTAAAGCGCTTCTATTAATAGCCGTTATAAAACGACACTTGAAGTTGGTCCACCCTGTATGTCCCGCAAAGCCTCTTTCACACTGCATGCTATTGCACTATTGGGAGGATTGAAAAGTACTGTACTGTACTTGATGTCCAATAATTCAGTATGTGTACTATAGGCGAGCAGAAAAAGTTACATATACGAGTAGTGTATACTGTAAGTTGAGGATTCTGAAATTGGGAGAGTATAAGGGGCTTTTCAGAGGGCGTGCTGGGTCCACAAGCGAGAAAAAAATTTGAGAGCACTTCTTTTGTCTTTTCATTCGGAAGTGGTCAGTATGCACCAATGCATGATTTTAACAATTCAGAGCGAAAAAGGGAGGGACGTCAGAGTTTCATGTCACCGGAAAGGACGAGTGAAAGGAAAAGGTATGGGAACCATTCCCACAAAGTTTTGCCTTGTTTCAGTTTCACATATTTCGTTACAATCATGTGGTGTATAGTGCTAAATAATTTCATTTGGGATGCTTTATCTGTAGGTTGAATGGCTGATTCAGTTAGGAGTAATATTACCAACTAACTTAATACTTTTGATAAACACTATGCAAAAGTAAGCAACTTAGTGTCAACAAATATTCATATTAGTCGGACAAGTATTTCGGAACTCTCTGTATTTTACCAAAGAACGAGTGTCCTCAATCATATTTGCACTGCTTCATCATACTCTGACATAGCTCAAAAGTTTTCAACCGCATATTGCACCCGCCTTTTTCCCGTGACTGCAAAAGACGTAGTAATATTCGGCTCAAAGCAGGGAACCAAATCGCCTTTCAGATTTGACACGCTGTCAATACAAAAGTGTGCAAGTGTAAGAGTGTTAAGAAACATTTTGAACATATTGAGACCTCCGACAAAAAGTCAACCATATTACAGTAACGTTGCACATTTCCCTGAGTATTCCGCAAACGACCTTGTCTATTCAGAGCCCCTATTTATATACCTGATCCGATTACCTCGGCTCTCCTCAAAATGGAAGCCTAGGCCTAGTGACATGCGTCTGGGAGTCTGCTTCAAGATGAGAGCTGGGAAGTAGAGCATATATGGTGCACGTATCTATACCTAAGTAATGGTGTTAAAATTAGAAGGGACAGTATCCTGAAGTAGTAAAACATGGGTGCTGAGTAGAAAAGTGCAGGGAAGCTTATCGGAGGCCCGGTAATGAAGGCGAGAAAGGATTGCGGCCCAATATACCGGATGGCGTAGGGTAGCGACGCCGATAAGTTGACGGCGATCCAATCCTTTGGAAGTAGTTGGAATTGAAAGGGACACTCAAATGGCGCCCAACACCAAGCCATTGGTGTAATCTACTCCCTCCATTGCGGATGTGAGGGGAAATATTCCCCATTCCGCCGCCAATAACTGTTCAATGCCTGCTTCCGAGCTCTTTTCGTCAGTGATTGCAGCGCTTTTACTACTCGTAAAACGAAACAGTGGAGAGATCTGAACCTGGACGGAATGAAATTCTATTAGCACTCGGTGCCCTTTTACGGCTACGCTACTCAACGTTCGATAATTACACAAGTTGAACCCGGAGAACACACTGGGAAATAACAGGCTTTTAAGGCTCACCATAAAAATGCAGCCAAGCTCTTAATGGAATAAAGAGGTAGCCAGCACTCCATGTTTCCATAAACGCACCAGGTGGAAGTGGATTTGCACTACGGGATTTGCATACGTCTTGATTCAAAGGACCGCTCTTTTAGCCATGCCTGCACGGCCGACGCGACGTGGGCAGTGTGGACCGTCTCCCGATGGACAACCTCCCGGGCTCCCACAAGATATCGGCCAAGTACGGCACACACCTGAAAAACTATCGACTTGGAGGCGCCAACTGGCTTGTATCAAATATTCAAGGGACGTATCTATTTTTCAGAGAGAATCAAGTGGAAGGCGTGCTGGTTGAAAGGTTATTAACAGGTGGGTTCGATTTCTGGTCTCTGCAACAAACACGCGGAATCCATGTTGATAATAATATGTTTTTAGATGATACCACGTAGAACGCCTGAACTCGACAGCGGTCTCTGTGCAGTGCTGTGTATAGAATCAGCTACACAGCTCATTGATGTCCATCCAATTTCAAGCATGACCACATTTCGACAAGTGATGTAATTATATCACAAATTCAGTACATAGGGCTAGCGAGTGCACCATGTGATTATATATACATACAGGGTGTTATACTGCTTAAGTTGACACCACCAACAATGGGGCGGGGTAACACCTCATGGGTTAGTCACTCCACTGGTGCATGCAGCACCTCGGGATGTACCAGTGGGAATGCGCATGCGCGACTGGAGTGAGTGATCCATAATTTTACTCACGCCTCATTGTGTACTAGTCATATTTTTTCAGCCCAGCTTATTCCCCTTCATCTGCCCTTAAACTTCATATATTTCCACTTTGTACTTATACTATAGAAATACCAGTTAATTACAATCATTAGCACTATGTAATGACAGTAGATATGGGCTAATGTAGTATGCAGATGCATAACTGCTGTATTAGGAATCGAGTAAAAAATATTCAAAATCTTGTTAGCAATACAGTCGTGTTGTATCAATATGCATAATTGATATCTCCAGGGGAAGGGGAAAGAGGGCTGGAAAATTAGTTTTTACTAAGTTGGTGTATAGATGTTTGAGAGTGAGTGGTGTCCCACAGCGAGAACACTTTAGGGGATGGGGGAATTATGCCGATACGAATAAAGGCAACTTACATCACTGAGGAACTGCTCGAATTTTCTTTAAGATGCTTACTGAAAGTACGGGCTCCACCCACTCTCGATTTATTTTCAAGAAAACAGGGCTCCTGATGGAAAAATGTCAGAGGACAAAAACTAAGGCATTGCTCTTTCTACCAGGCACAGTCGTCATTTACGGGAGTGTCATTTGTCTCGGAACAGGAAAATGATTCAATGTTTCCTACTGCACAACAGAGTTATGAAACTGTATTCAATATGACATTAATAATGTGCCATGTCCATGTTCATCTCACAAATACAGGGTGATCCAAAATACTTGTAGTCATCAAAATTACTGCGCAAAAGTAACAGTGTTAAAATAAGCAGCTTAGTGCCAACAACTGTAATATCAGTAGGACAAGTAGTGTATTTTGGATCACCCTCTATAGAGGGTGTTTCAACTTTTTTGTCCAAACAGTTATCGGAAAATTGCACGTAACTGCTACTTTGTAAGCAGTGACATGCAACCGGTGATTTGTCGGAGGAATGGGGAATGGGGAAAAAGAGGGTCACACATCCCATGGCATGTGTGACCCTCTTTTTTCCAGGCTTGACCCTCCATTTTCAGCGGCCAGCACGTATGCCACTTCAACCTACGATTCGCAGGGAATATTCCCCGTTCCTCCGAAAAATCACGGTTTGCAAGTCACTGCTTACAAAGTAGCAGCTACGTACAATTTTCCGATAACTGTTCGGACAAAAAAGTTGAAACACCCTGTATAACTCGCATGAGGGCCAAGCCCTGAAATTACAACTGAATATTAATTACTTAATGTATGCATTTAACTATAGTGTGATGCGAGTGTGAAACAACATGCCGCGCATTACTGTGCATAATATCATCATGTAACATTAGGCTATACCAGAACACAAGTTGGCGAATGAGTTCGCTAGAACTTGAGCAGAAAATACAATCTGAGTAGCAAGGCTATGCCCAACATAATTATGGCTTTTAATCTTTAAACTCATAAGTGACATATTCGTAAACAACAGCACTACGAATTTGGACCAAGCTGAAGAATAGACTATAGTCAGGACGTTAAGGGACTAAACTGTGCATTAGGGGGAAAAAGCATGAAATTTGGTACGAATATCCCTGAGACCATACTCTTCAAATCCAGATATGGCGCCACGCCCGTTTCTGCTCCGGAGGGCCGTAATTGCGGGTTGGCTACCTGCAAGAGAGTGAAAAGTCTTTTTCTGAGAGAACTATGCTTCTCAGGAGGATATGTGCCAAACAAAGGTTGTAGAAAAACATGTATTGTACAAAAATCATATAGTACATTTTCCACGTCGAGTACTTATTTTCGGGGCTACAGCGACTTGAACCCACAGTCAAGGAATTAAGGGACGAAAAAAGGGTCAACCCCTGCACTCGGAGATATAAGCATGAAATTGGGTACAAAATGTCCATGAGATCCTACTCTACAAATCCAGATATGACGCCACACCCGTTTTTGCCCCGGAGACCCGTAATTGCGGGTTGGCTACCCTTCAGCGAGTGAAAAGGCTTTTTCAAGTCGCTGTAGCTCCGGAAATACGGATCGTACGTGGAAAAGGTACTTTTTGTAGAATACATGTTTCTCTACAACGCAACGTTTGTTTGGCACATATCCGCTTGAGAAGCATAGTTCGCTCAGAAAAAGACTTTTCACTCACTTCAAGGTAGCCAACCCGCAATTACGGGCCTCCGGTGCCAAAACGGGCGTGGCGCCATATCTGGATTTGAAGAGTATATGGTCTCAGGGACATTCGTACCAAATTTTATGCTTTTTTCACCAATTGCACGGTTGGCCCATTTTTCGTCCCGTAATGTCCGGACACTACTACTGAATCTGTTTTGTTGACACACGCCATTATGCAGAGATTGTTCACGTGGTGTCAATACAATGCCAACAATTTATATGTTCATGAATTCTTTATACTTAAAGACTTAATAGTTTGAGTTTAGTCATATCCAAGAGCATAATTGATTTTTATGCAGAATAATTGACGCACCTGACTAGCACGAGTATATTGCAGATCATTATAGAATTATCATCTAAAGCAATATACTATTATTAGTTACCCGCAGCTCTGTTTAATTTGGAAATTATACTAGTATACCTAATTCTCTTGGAACACAATTGTTGATAAATGTGTAATAATATGCAAAATAAATAATGAATTAACGCTAAATTGTTGTCAATAATCTGGTCAACCAGTGTCGGCTCAAAGTAAATTATAAATCTGTGCGAATTCGAGTTATTAAATTCATACGCTTAGGTAGAGGATTTGCTGTAATGTCTGTCGCAGGAAATGTTTAAAAAATGCCTGATTCCCATCTCTATCTGAAAAGTAGAGTAATTTGGCACACTTTCTTCATCACAATATATTGTCAGACTAACGAAGCAGGTTGGTGTGGTGGTTAATGAGCCCGACTGCTAATCGGGAGGTCCTGGGTTCGAATCCCGGGGCCGGCAATCCTAACCGTGGTTTTATGTGGTTTCCCATGTTCCCCCGAGGAGAATTCCGCGGTTGTTTCCGTATAATAGGCCACAGCCGCCTCCTTCCTTCCCTATCCTTGGCACCATACAATGGTGGTACTCCACCCCCCTAATGGAGCGCTGATTCTCCCAGTGGGGTATAAATAAATATTAAAATATAATAAAAAAAATATTGTCAGACTGCGAAGGTAAGTACCGCGTGTTTCATAATTTAGGTTTTAGGCGCCAAATACTGTAGAAATTGGTAGGGCATTGTGTGCAGTAGTAGCTTCATACATATGGTGCTTATGATGAGTAATGTGGGATATAAATATGTCACGACGAAACGGTATCGCTATTTGGACTCATGGATCATGCCTGCTATAAAATATCCGGATGTGGTCTAGCAAATTATGCAAGACATTGTAAATTCTAACTGTCATATTTTGGTACCGGTACAATAAATGCGATATTTTTTTCCACTGCTTAAAAATGGATGCTGAATCTGAAGTGTCCATATATTGACCATTCTTGCGCTGTGTCCAAGTTAGAGTAGAGTTATTATACTGTAGTTATTTCTAGTAATGCAATGTTACAACGCGCTTATTGACACTGATTATCGATCGAGTAATTTACGTTCATTATGCTCGCGTAAATTATTTCGATTAAAAATTCAGGAGTTATTTTATATTGGAAATATGTGACATATTACTCCCATATTCCTCCAATTATCAATATTTAATATAATTATTATGTATTAACTCGTGGTTGTTTCATTTTACCATTTGGAAATTGACACCTGGAATTATTGCAGTGACTTTATTGAGTGAGTACATTTCGCTTAATTGCAGACTTAATATTCTGGAAAAGTAGCAAATTCGGGGACACAAAATGTTCTAAGATATTATACCTGTTGTCATAATTTTCAGCTACTTCTGTTAATACCAATAGGCTGGCTTCTTTCCGCTCCTGCAGCATGCCATTAGTTTGGTTCTCTCATAATAAGCGTCCTTCTATATTGGGAAAGCCCACTAAAATGCCAAAGTCATTAATAGTCGGCTAATAGTGGGACATACTTTATAATTGATATTAGGGAGGTTGGCCCAGCATTGCCTTTCAACCTCCAAGGATAGGGAAGGAAGGAAGCAACCCCGGAATTATCCTATATAAAGACCGTGGAAAACCACGGTCAGGGTTGCCGGCCCAGGGATTCGAACACAGGACCTCCCGATTAGCAGTCGGACGCCTTATCCACCATGCCAACCTGCTTCGGTACTGGGACATACTGTACATAGGCACGCAAAAAGAATGTCCGGGGAGAGTCTTCGTTCAGCCTGGTGGAGGCAAACCATTGCACCTGGGTAGCTAAGGGAGGAGGGAAAAAGCTCAGCAGATAAGCACGGACGTACACACAAGTGTGTGTGTACACATCTGTGCAATGGTTTGCCTCCACCAGGCTGAACGAAGACTCTCCCCGGACATTCTTTTTGCGTCCGATAGTACATCGGTCATATATCCATAAATGTTTTCCTTTTGGCGAATGTTTGACAATGACAAAAAGGCAATATTATTTAAAGGACCTCTACATTTAAAAATTATCATAACTAATAATTAAGTTCATCAACGGAATAAACATAATCATACTGTAACTGAAATGAACATATCTGCATGAACGCACTTTAAGTGCAAACAATATCATGCCTATGTATAAATCCTGTAAGCATTTGGTTATCTGAAATAGCTCAGGCGGATGAGCCAAAATAAACTCCACGCACTGTACTGCAAAGCAAATTTTAATAATAAATACTGAAAATTGAGGTCATGCAAAAGTGCATTTATTCTTTCACCTCTATATTAATTCCCATGCGATTCCACTTAGCTGAAAGTACTACATTTGGATTTCAGTGAGGATTACGACATCACTCGCTGGGAATTTATTTCGAGCCCCTACAACGAGATAATAAATAAATACCGGTATATAAAATAAATTCATTGCGGACCAAAACACATTATAGATGTCAAGATGGTGATTTGTCAAGGGCTCGTTTTATTTTCTGGTACGTAATTTTACTTTTAACAAAATGCGTGTGTATCCTGGCTACTCAGTAGGGCCCGGGGTATAATAAATCTTCGGCATGGATGTTCCCTGGTCTCGTGCTTTAAAATTGAATCACGTAGCAGTATTCAGAAAGTGTAGTCAGTAGCTAATCTCAAGGTCGTACTATTATGACTTGACTGTTGATGTCGCTTTGAGATAACGATAATTTGGTGACATGACGTAACGTCAAATTTTTAGAAATATTTATATTCTGTTTAATTCAATACTATTTTAATTGTGTAGTCATTGTGCAATGTGGATTTGGTATATTACTCATATAAAATAATTAAGTTTCGATCTGCTGCAGGAAAGCTTCAGAATCTTGCTTTGAGACCTCTTTCTAAATTGAGGGATATTGAGCCAGAGAAGGCTCAGCTGAATGCATTATCCTATAGGGTTTCTAAGGCTTACCGGAATTCCAGTTGTGTCTTAGCACTTGGTTACATACGGCAAGTAAAGTTTTGCCATATAGCCTACCTCTTTTTATGGTGTTTCGTGCATATGGCAACTTCAAAGCACGTCAATTTCCTTAGAACAAAAGTATGATTTTTTTTTTTCAAAAATGTTGCAGCTTATGTGTTACCAGCAGGATGAAAGACCAACTGCTTTGAGTTTAGTTTTGGTGCAATGTTTTACTTAAATTTGAATTTCAAATGTTTCCGGTAATGTACTGTGCCTCGTATTCCGGAAAAGCTGAGGGCGGGAAACATTATTTTCGAATTAACTTGAATCCAGTGGCGTATCCAAAAGGGGGTGTGTTTGGGGAGATGGAAGTTAAGAGGATCCTCAACTCCACCTCTAAGATGAGAGGGAAAATTAAAGACAAAATCAGGAAATTTGTCTAGAAAATGGAAGGAAATAGCTTAATAAGATGAAATATCACGCTATATAAAGTTATGAGTATAGGGCATGTGGTGATTTTTGACTTTTGACTCTATCCGGCCATGTCACGGAGAATCACGCAGGTACTATGGGGCTCAAATTGTTTTGGCCACTTTATTCTGGTCTTGAAGCAACCCTTCACACACACACCTGCTCAACGTGGGGCCTGTGCGAAGGGTTGCTTCAAGACCTGGATAAAGTAGCCAAAACAATTTGAGACCCATAGTACATCACACAGTATTTTTCACACTAGCTGATTCATAGATTGGTCTGCGTAATATTATTCCTATTCACTCTTCAAATCTGTGCAAATGTTCAGGTAACATATTCACCCCTTTGAAAAGTGAAATCAGTAGATCGAAGGGCCCCCTGCCACCACGTCACTGTACGTCACTCCGGCATCAACTTCCCCCATATTCCCTGTCAGTGTGATGTACTGTACTTTTTTGTATGAATCGCTGGCAGCTACTTGGTCCACAGATTTGGCTATAGCGTAGTCATCATCACGCGCAAAGAATGTTCTGGGTAGGTAGCAGAGGGCAATAAACTACGTACACTTCAACATAATGCGAGCATGGTTAAGTGAGAGTGACGGTGAACAAAAATCTTTCCTTAGGGCGAAACAGCAAACGAGAAGCTATTCATCCTGACATCGGGGAAGTACCTGCTGTGACACGAACAGAACAGGAAGAACACCCTCCTTCTTGCCTTCAAAATATATTTGCGACGGTTTCTTTTAGGAACGATGCGATCTTAAATTACACCCGTCTTTAGCTCTTTGACTGAGGGAGGAAAAGCAATTCTGACATATTCTGACGTTAAGATGCTAGAATAATTTATCGTCATCGCCAATTCAATGTCGATGCAACTTTCAGGAAGTCAAATTTAATGTCGGAAACACAACCTAGTGCAACTCCAATCCCGAACAAAATTATGCTTATATGACGGGTACCTCCCTGTGTATAAATCGCTAAAGTAGAAAATCCTAGCGCCATGTCATGGGATCTTCTGGATTCCCTGTACGCCCCCTGAATTTTCCTGGATTCATCTGCAAATGTGCACCGAATTCCCTGAGTGGTACCTTTTCCCATTCCCGCCTATTTCCGTCCTTTCTCTCTAGTAATTATATGCACATTGTAATTAGTTTTTAGATAGGATTATATCAATTACAGTGTTTTTAGAGGCTGGCGCAGCTACGTTCCAGCGCAATATTTTTTTAGGTAGCCTATAAAAATTGCAGATCTCCGCAATCATAAAATATATTCATAATCGACTTCGTACTTTTTTCAAATTATGGAAATGCACCATAATTAATATTTAATATTACAATAACAATTCGTTACCATCAATGTGTAATTTTTAAATCGGTTTACACACCTGAGCATGTAACTATTTTCAAGTGAAGAGCGATTTAAATATGTCTTATCTCTAGATAATTTAGCACATACAGTTTAGAGATAAAATTGTTTGGTATATGAAGGGATTTAGGCAATAGTCTGGCAGAACTATTGTACCTGCTGTCGGCACGCACAATATGCTGTAATTATTTACTGAAGCAACAGCCTCGGGATTCCTCAGAAGTTAACCTAATATTGGAACGGTAATCTGCCTCAATGTGCCTTTATCACGCTTCGTTTGCATAATCTGAAGCCTGAGTAACTTTTTCACTCAACTTTGGCATTGTCTTATCCAACTTTCGACGCTACGGTAGATATCAAATTACGGTTTTTTTCCCTCCCTAGTAGAATACCGCGTACAGGGTGTTTCATAATGATTTGGACAAACTTGAACAATCGGTCGAAAGATGATCCCTTGGTACTTGGTAATGATTACTGCTCGAACCAAAACAATGGGCAAGTAACATGTCTCACATTGTTTTTTTTTAATTCAGAATATTTGGTCTATGGTTAAACACTAACTTGCCCCAAGGACTCGATAGTCAGGTTTTCCTAAATCGATCCTATATAAATAAATAGGAAGATACAGCGAGTTCCCCCCCACACACACACACCTCATCAGAGGTGAAACCAGTGGAACAAAAGAATGCTGGACCATTTAAATGCATCCAGGCAATGCAATGTTTCAGAGTGTACTTGACAGTACAATAAACAATGCCCCTGGATGCTGTCTGGGCAAATACAATCTGTAGACTAATGAAGGTGATCTCGAAAGCATGTTGATAGCAGACGGTTGACACACAGCCAGTGTCACAATGACATATCCCCTGTCGGAAGCAGAGCAGGGTCAGGTCGCGTGGGTGACCCGTTGCAACGTGGGTGTATGCAGGCTCGTGCCCTGCCTCCGTACCTAAGCTGATTTGGCATGCCGATGGATAGTGTTGACCAATATATTCAGCTCAGGAATTTCCCACGCGGACAGGTCAGGTTTGGGTTCCCAAGGTGATGCACGTAGAGCCACGCGTCGAAGCAAGACGACTGGTCAGCCATACAGTATCGTGATTTCTTCCCAACCTGAGGGTAGCAGTTGGCTGTCCTGGACAGGTGCAAGAGGAGGAATTGGGCGGAGTAGGCAGTTGAGGTTGAGCCACAGGTCAATGCCGTCATTTACCAAGGTCGCCAGAGGCCTTAGCTCCGCCCTTCACTGCTCGAATGAAATTCACAACTGTTGGTCTTGTAAGGATGTGCAGTACATAGCCTCCCACGTCCTCGGCGGTCCTACCGGTTATTCACTCCAGTCCTCAGCTATTCAGCTATGCAATAACTCAAACGTCACCTCCGCTCTGATCTCTGATCAACTCTTCCAATCCCATGCACCTGCTCGACCCCTCTTTTTCCTGCACTGTACGGGCCTCATGCATACGTGTTATTTATTCACGTGTTCACAAATCATCAAGCTTCCAAAAGAAAACTAGGCGCATGCATAATTCATGCGGAATATCATCTCTTGCTTATCCACACGTCGCTAGCTGTCCAAAGCACAAGCTGCTTCCTAAATAAAATAAAGTACTATTCGAACAACCCGTCACTATATTTTTGGGGACCAGCAACATAATATTTTTTGGATGGGAAAATCTGTACTGTTGAAAACAACGAGATATAAATAGGATAGAGGCCGCAAAGGTCGGCCATCTCTGATGCAATTGGCGGCCATGACACTTCCCGGCAAGAACTTTGAAATTGTCGTATTTCTAACCCTGTTCTCCTCTGCGTGCACTCCTGCCTCCTGGCGGGGCTGGGAATGAAATGCAGTCTGGTGAAAGTCACCATTTATTCCCATCCCCGCCAGGAGGCAGGAGTGTACGCAGAGGAGAACAGGGTTAGAAATACGGCAAATTCAAATTCGCGCGCGTTCTTGCCGTGAAGTGGCATGGCCGCCAAAGATGGCCGACATTTACGGCCTCTATCCTATTTATATAGTCTCGTTGGTTGAAAATGTGTATCTTGTATCTTGCTGGTACAGCTTTCGGACTTGATTTGTACGTATAACTACTATATTGGACTATACACTATACAGTCATGAACGGTGGGTTGAAAACAGTCTAGTAGCTCTCAAAATTTATGCGCTTTTTTCATCGCGGTACACATTGGAACCGTAATGCTGTAATAAACATGTCACATAGCGAGATACTAGTGGCGGACAAGACATGTTGAGTGATTACGCAGCTGTGACACGCACTGTGTCACAGTGCTGGTCATCACGCCCTGGAAAATTCATTCTGAAAAACTCTTGTTAACATTTTCATGTGAAGGAGAAAATGGGGAGGTAAAAACGGAAGTGATGGCTGATTGTCCGTGACGGGCTTGAAGAAGAGTTGGTGCGGAAGAAAATGCCGCCGCAGGTAGGATATTGTCCTCTTTTCTCACTCCATTTGTGTCAGAAAGTACCGTGGCCATCTTGTGGAAGACTGCCGTCCAAATCTCGTATCGCGCTTCCATTTGTTCCAGCTCTCCAAAAGGACCATTTCTTTCCGCCTCACATCCACAATTGCAGTTTCGGACTGGAGCGAGCTTCCTCCACACGACTTCCCCCCTTCCCCCTCACACTTTTTTTTCTACAGAAGGACCCCCCCCCCCTCCCCTCCTGATAATTTCCTTCATTGACCCCTCCCTTCTTCCTATTGTCGTACATTCCTGTTTATCTCCAGGCCCTGTAACCATTGCCCAGAATATTAATTCAGTTAGCCACCGTTTGTTTTCTATTACTGCCTCATCACATCTGGGCAATTTTCACTTTCCGGGGGTGTCCATTACAGTCACTGGGCTTTTATCCGGAGGGGGTTCCTATCCGGGAGAGTTTTGGTATGCAGCTCGCTTCCACTCGCAGTCCTCCAACTCGTGTTTGCGTCTCCAAGAGAAAGTGGGCCGGCCTCTCTACTTCTGCTCCGCCTAATCCAACTCCCCAAGTTATTGTTCCACTCTTTTCCGCTTGAAAGAGCGCCCAAAGTCTTGGATATCGTCTCCCGCTTCATATTGAGAGGAAAATAAAGAAAATTGCTCCAATCGGATTCTGAGGGACTTGTTTGGATGGGAAGAGGGGGGGAAAAAATGGGGAGATAGATCAAGATGAGAGGTCAAGAGATTTTTTTTTCTCCCCTGAACAGGCGACAGGTCATGTTTCAAGACAGGGGTGGATCTAATATGGCGGAGTTAATTGGACAGAGGGTGGCAATTTGAAATACAGGAAAATGTGAGATTTTGCAGATAAACTGTCCACTCTTATTCATTGGTTCGGATGTCGTGCAAAAGTGTGCGTCGCAGGTAGTAATTACTTGCGGGTAATGCTCCGCCCCTGTTAGGGAGTCTAGCACGGAACGTTTAATGACTTTTCGTTCTTTTCTCGTACCGCTTGGGTACTATACTGGGAAGGTACAGTAAAGGACAAAACCAGTCGCCATTTTGGATCTGCACACTCCATTGAAGTATTCTATCCCTGGGAATAGCTCGATTCTACCCAAACCTGGAGTCGAATCATGCACTTTTGACTACTCATGCAGGAGGACAATGTCCAAATATTATTACCTATTTTTGCGGGCTTGCAGGACTGACAAAAGGGTTGAGAATAGGGCATATGCACGTGTGAGAGGGCAAGGCCTAGATGGACCTTCCGCTAGCTCCTTGAACGTCAGAGGAAGTCGAGCGGAGCTATGTAATTGGTTTTAGCCGCTGGAAGGAAGGGCGATAGGGTTCCCAGGCATCATTTTCTCACCTCAATTTTCTCTTCCTTCCAGGTCAAAGATGACAAGAAGGAAAAGAGCTTGGGTTGGGGAAAAATGAAACGGTTGGGAATGTTTTCCTTAGCGGCTGTATGCCATCAATCTCTCTCACAGCGCACATACTAAGTATGGCATATGCTATATGGTATGGGAAAGTCGCTAAACGCGGACCCCCAATTCGTTTTTCATGTATAACTTCCTAAATGCTAAAGTTACACTTAATTGCTCGATGTCAAAAGATTCTTTGATTAGTTACCTAAAAACTGGCTATAACAAAGTCCATGTAAGTATTCCAATTTAATGGCATTTTTAATTTAGTAAAAGTCTGCAAAAATGATGCTCCAGAAAAAGGGCTCCAATTCCGGACCCCCTCGCTTTTTTCCTTCAAGTTAGGGCCTCCAAATGCAAATAATTAGTCTGGGGATAATGAAAACAAACTTAATTTATGCATTGGAATGAGCTATTGAAAAAAATATGATTGTGAACATAAATAACATCTATAACTACAATTAAAAAGAAATAAATATATAGCAAAACATCGAACACTTGCATTGTAAATCGAAAATTAGTCGACGATCTTACCGTTTCACTTAGCTGCTATCGTTTTCCATCATTTATCACCTAAAATTAACGAAAATAAGGCTACACTTGAATTTGCGGAAAGGGGAATCTCCCGCCCTACGTTGATGCCAAAGGAGGTCTGATGGGCTGGTTCGGTTCCGAGCGCGGTTCATATGGTTAGTATGCCGAAGCAGGTTGGCATAGTGGATAAGGCGTCCGACTGCTAATCGGGAGGTCCTGGGTTCGAATCCCGGGGCCGGCAACTCTGACGTGGTTTTCTGTGGTTTCCCACGGTCCTTCCAGGGAAATTCCGGAGTTGCTTCCGTAATTAATGGGCCACAGCCGCTTCCTTCCGTCCCTATCCTGTCCCAAAGAGCACAGTAAAATGAAAACAAAGAGTTCCTGGCAAAACAAAACTTCCCCCCTAAAGAGCCGATGGCTGATAACGGGGTATGAATTATTATTATTATTATTATTATTATTATTATTATTATTATTATTATTATTATTATTATTATTATTATTATTATTATTATTATTATTAATAATATATGGTTAGTATGGAGCGCCGCGGAGGACACTAAGCGCGATCTAGTAGCTGTGATCTAACACAGCTACTAGATCGCTTCTATGGTAGCGGCGAAACACTATGACCAAGTAAACGAGTAGTAGTAGTAGTAGTAGTAGTAGTAGTAGTAGTAGTAGTAGTAGTAGCAGCAGCAGCAGCAGCAGCAGTCGTAGTAGTATGTATTATTTGAACCTGCATGTCGCGGTTGTGAGACTTATTCGCTGTGGGGGCAAGTTAACGCTTTTGAAATAAAGCGAATCTCAAAATTTAAACGACGGTAATCGCTTGCTGGTAGTCTACTTGCTAAATGTGCTCCCCTATTTGTCCGTGGAATATTGTAATTTATAAATAATAAAACTGCAGGAGAGGATCAAAGCGATTTACACACACTTAGCAATACCTGCAACCTGCATGTATTTGGTTTAAGGTATGGGTTAATTTGGTGGATTTCTTCTCAATGTACATTCTTAATGTACATTAAAAATAACTGCGTCATGAATCCATTAGCTTTGGGAGGTTAGGTCAGGCAAGAGTAAAATAAATCAAAATACCTGTCGGTACGTTGTTATACACGCATTAGGAGCAGGAGAACCACTCGAACCAATATAATTACGCCCAGCTATTTAAGCCTGCCCTTATCTAAATATGAGCAGGTTTAAATAGCTGGGCGTAATTATTTTGGTTCGAGTGAACAAAATCTGTTATTCGAAGGTGTTACTGTTGTTGAAGCTTTTTAGCCGCGACAAAGCATCTCAACTCTGAACCTTCCTTCAAGGCCTCTTTCGCACACTTTATCCTCTCTTCCCCCTCTTGTGGGGGTAATCTTTTGGAACTCGTAGGGGTCCGCATTGAGGGAAGAGAATTGCTTTGAATACATGGCGTTTTAAAGTATTCTACATTTAAGAAGTCGTTATATTTCCACATATATTGTTACTTCTACTCTATTTCCGGTGAAAAAGCAACTATGACCAATGCCAAAGTCAAGCTATGTCCAAAGAGAAGAAAGCCTGCAACAATTTCACAAATCGCTAAAATGGAAATCAACCCACCACTCATTACTGAACAATGCTAACTACGTGATTGCGATTCCACTACTTCACGCCATCTTTGTGAACCTTTTGGCCGTCTCGCTTTTAGTTTACATCACCTAGTTGACAAAATAAGCCAGGGGTCCGCATTAAGCGCCGGGTCCGCGTTTGGTCACTTTCGTCCTACTGTTTCCTGTTAGCATCTATGAAGCTTGTTCTCCAGAAATACAGTGAAATACAGAAAATACACTGTCGCTGTGCCACAGTTTAATGGTTCACAGTGTATGTGTATGTGTTAACACGGATATGCGTGAGGTAGAAAATATTTGGTAGATTGCATCACTAATTGCGCATAAGTGTGGGGAGGTGTGGTGGTCGAAATGGTAACGTCTCGGCTTGCTGAGTGAAAGGTTCCAGGTTCGATCCCCGCCTGGGAGTTCCTCTTCACCTGCGTCGGGAGGGTCTCTCACCTGCACCTTGGAGGTGTCTGGCAACCTAATCTCCTGGGGGACAGCACATGGCCCAGCGCTGGACATTGCACATGCACAAGTGTCCCCTCCCCAACAATCCCTATCCCTACCCTACATCCCTAATTCCTTGCACGGTGATTGAAGAAAAATAGAAAAATGACTCTATATGGTGGTAATCCACTCCCCTATAACCCCTAATCGGGTTATCACGGGGTAATAGAAATATTTAAAAATGCGCATAAGTGTATTTTGAACGCAAATTATGTTTGCACAATTTGTGTTCTGCATAATGTTTGTGCCTGTGGAAATAGTTAATAGTTCTTCAATGCCCTTTTCCCTGGACAACAGCAATCGATAAGGGTTTTAGCGAATATACGCACAAACTGCTGAGAGATATCCATTTCAAATGTGCGGTACTTTCTGCAGATAATGAGATGCAATTTCATGGTAATGAACTTGTCAAGTTCAATATTATTCGCTTACATGCCGTAGCGGGAGTGAAGCTTTATTTGTTTTTAGTCCCATGTGATGTAGGCGAGGTGCGCAATATATTTCCTCCTACTGTGTGTCTCGCATTAACCGTCTCTTGTGCAATATCTACTGCTTTTCCGCTCAACATTTTGTGTGTTGTTGCCCTATATAAACCATCGGAAAGCGTGTCAGTGAATCTGAAAGTTCTGCGCTGACAGTCGATCCTTTGGAGCAACTTCATTCGTGTCTACTCGTCACTGGTGGGCGCAGCACCGGATTCCCTAATTTTGAATGATCGGACACAGGAGGTCCACATGTAGGCCAATACCGAGTAACTGTAGCCAATTAATGGTATTGGATAATTGGATTCGGTTTACTGCATGTACTGCAGCCTACCGCACAGTATAGATTAAATATTGCTCTCAGTGAATCATTCTGCAATATGGGGACGTTCACATAGATTTGTATTCTTTATAGTAGCCTATAGACCTAGTCAAAAAGCCACATTAACACAATATAGTCGTGAGAATAGAAGTGGCAGTGTAATCCTGAAACTTGCCCAATTTTAAATTTTAAATTTTTTCATTTGCATCCTGAAGCGTATTAAAGTCCATAGGATCAAGCAACTCCTTGGGCAGATTCATTACGCATATTTTTACAGCCCATGGCGCATGTCCATTCAGAGCCCCTGCAAATGAAAGCCCTCATAACTAGTCCATTTGAAACCCGAAGTCTTGCTCTCTGCCTTGGGGGCTAAAACAAAACAGAAGCGCAACAGTGTAGTATAGCAGCTTAGTTTCCCTTTGGAATTTAGTTGGGAAACTAGTAAAGACTACCTTTGCGTGGTCGAGGAGAAGTTTCCTCCGCGAAGGCGTGTGCCCTGCATGCCTGCTTTGCAGCTGCAAAACAAAGAACTGCTTCTGACATCGCCTTCGGCCATTGGAATGTTCAATAACGCTGCTCTTCACTCCGCACACCAGAGCAGAAAAATGCGGGGGCCCTGGAAGCTTGGGAAGCCCTGCGGTGCAGTTGAGACGAGCCAAGGCACGGTCACGGCTTGTCTCGTTGGTGGCCTATTTACTACGTGATGGCGCTTCCAACAGGTTTCACCATGCGATGAGTGTCATCAAGCTACCCCTTCTTGATTCACTCCAAACATTTCAAGCTGAGCCACATCCATGCAGATGTGGACCAAATATGGCGGCACGACCGTTGCAGTTCAGCCCACTTTTTGGCGTCGGTGCATGTTGCTACATGCATTTGGGTGGTGGCTGAACCACGCTTGCGCTTGGCGATGCGGAGAAGCATTTTCCTGATAGCTAAATCCTGAAAACCGATGCTGGAAGCAGTTGGATTTTCCTGCACCCGAGTACTTAAGTAGGTAGGCAATTGCCTTCGGAATGGACTTAAAAGCGACGACTACACGTGGCAACTTCTTATAAACGTCCTTTTCCCCCCCTTCTCCTGTCCCTGCCTCCCACCTCCAGCCCCCCTTCCCCCACCCTTTTCTTCGCCACTTCTCCCGAGGCTTCATTAGCAACCAGCAAGCTTTCCTTTGAAGCAGAGTGTCGTTGACGTTTGCAGTTCTTGAACAGCCTCCGAATACCAAGGACTAGAGAAACTTTGCCTGGCGCAAGTTCGATTTTTGGGGAATGCATTTTCTGTTTACCATTAGTGCAGTATATCAGGCATTAAATATTCTCCTGGTTTGCTGCAGGAATTGTACACATTCTTCGTCCTGGGAACGTTCAGGATGTAGTAGGCCACCGTACGTTTTTCTTTTCTTAGGGAAGGAAGGGGGCGCTGTTTTAAAATTTATTCTTTCATTCGTGAGCCCCCTTCCCCCTGTTCCTCCCCGTTCCTTCTAGCCCAACAACCCTCTCAACCGTCCTACACCCCCGTCACCTTCTTTTTCCATCTCCCGAGTTTGGAAATTTACTTTCAGTGGGAAAACCTTTTGAAGAGAAACTTTTTCACTCGGCTGAGGTAATCGGAAGGGGACAACTTTCTTTGCTTTTCTGAAGGGGGAGAAGTGTTTAACCCCGACTCTATGTCATATTTCCAACCTGACGAGCTGGGGAGTGGAGGAGGGGGTGCACTGTACATGCTGGGACCTGCCTGCAAGGAACTGGGGGGGCCAAAGGGCGCGATAGGGTGCTGCTCTCCCTTTTCCTCTGGTGTCGGAATGGCAAGTTTGCAAACTCTGCCCCTTTCCCACCCATCTAACCCCCCCCCCTTCAGTCCCCCACTCCCAAGTCGATTATGGATATTAGATTAAATGTGGCAAGACAAGAGTGGTCGATGAGTCCCCACGTCCGCCAAGCATTCCGGGCATGCCTTTAGTACATTAAACATGGAAATGAGCAGATTCACAGATTTCAAGCAAATGGCTCCATTTTGGGTCCTAAGCAGGCGGTTAATCTCCGGGGGTTTGGGAGACCTTTTCACAGTCAACTTGATGAGGAACTTGACGAGTTGAGTCAGTTGGCGGATCTCCGTCGTTTCCTACCATTTCTTTTCTTCCGTTTTTTGCGATGTGAGCAAATGCGTGCAGTTCCTGAAATATTTTCGTGGAAGCAACTTTGCGCAGTTTGTGCTGATCTACCCTGTGTGCTACAAACTAGATCAGCACACATATTTCACGTAACAGCAAGACCTTGTCAAACCTGGAGAATTGTTGGGTATGGTGCACATACTTATGCGGGAAGCCCAGTTGTACTGCGTGTTATAAAAATACAGCCATTTATTATCCATTAAGTTTAAAAAGGCAAGGAATTACTGGTGTATGACGTAAATGAAAACCAAACTGTTGTTGAGAAATAATTTGATTCAACTACAGTAGCATTAGTTTGAAAAATAACATCTGATCCATGATGCTTTGAAAATGTTTCTCTTCTGGTTGCACAAACATTGCTATATGTGTATACACTACTTGCGTACCCCAAACTAAGGCACTGAATAATAAATAAAGTCCAATGATGGCAGTTTTGAATTATTTGCACCACTAAATAACATTTTTCCTTCTTATCGCTGGTTAGGTCCACTTAGTCCGAAAGATTCATAATGAAACAGCAAGCCAGGATTTTCTGGCTTCAGTAACCTGTAAACAGGAGGAAATGTCTTTGCTTTGGATGATTATATCGAAACTGGGTTTTTTAAAGAACTTACTGGATTTCTATCCTACAGGGTGGTCACGAATTCTGCTGCCAATATGATACAGGTGGTAAGGGGTGAGTATGTAAGAGGCATTGCATGGTCAAAAGGCCGGAGACGATCCGTTTTGGAGATGTCGACCTTTGACATCGTCAATGTCTATCCTGACAAGTATGGATACCCCCGTACATATCTGCATTGCTGGTTGCCGTGGTCAGGCGTTCGCACTGCCAGACCGTTGCTCAACCGCCTGACTCCGGCAACCAGTGATGCAATGCAGGCATGTGCGAGGGCATTCATACTTGCCAGGATAGTCATCGTCGTCGCCTGCCTTTCATATGTACCCTTTACCACCCATATCTTTTTGACAGACGAATTCATATGCCCACCATATGAAATATCCTATAAATCTAAAGAGTAATAAATGGAGCAGGAAACTCTAGCCTCTGATATTTAGTACGATGCATGTTATTCAGGATGCCGGGTCCGACTTTCATTAAGCATTGCAAGTACGCAAATTACATTTTTTGTCTACCGCGAGTAGCGTCATGATACTCTGCAATTAGTTCTTGCAGGTCCGGATTCAATTTATTCCGCAACATGCCACTGCATAGGACCAGGTTATGAGACAATGCACTGCATAGTAAAGAGATAGAGGCAGAAAAGATCGAGCGAAAAAGAGATAAAATGAGAGAGAGAGAGAGAGAGAGAGAGAGAGAGAGAGAGAGAGAGAGAGAGAGAGAGCCGTTCTATTACAGCGCCTCTTAGCTAGATTTTGGAATTGAGCGCATAAAACCTCGAGAGAGAATTGGTTCGGTTGAGCGAAGAACAGACTATTCTCTCACCTCACGAGGGGAAACCCAACCCCCCACTCTTATCTGGGTGAGGAGCAAAGTTGAGGACCAAGTTTTCTCCCTTGTAGCGCTAAATCTTGGTTCTGGCGGTGGTGTGACTGGAACGGGACAGCCAACTCGGGAGGTATTAATTACGTCATCAAATCCTACAAATTACGACTCAAACGAGAGACCCGACTTTTCTCTCTCTGACCTCATTACCCTCGTTGTCTCCTTTTCCTTTTTAAGCTGCAGATTGAAGCAAGCGGAAACAATGGGGGGGGGGGGGAAGATAAAATATTATGCGCCTGATTTTATTAGCACAAATTGTGGGTTCGGGCCGCATCTATTTCCTTTAATATCATTACTCTCATTGTTTGGAGACAATTATGTAGTGTATCATCATTTGTGTCAGGGTCGATATTTTCAGTGGAGAATATTCTGCGGTATGTTTGAGGCAAAGAGAAGAATTTTCACTCGACTGAAGTCCCCTCAAAGCGGTCACTTTGTAGGATAAGTTGATCACCTGAGGCCAGCAATAAGGAAGCTGATAGATGCTGTTGGCCAAGTTGGACCCTATTGATATTTGCTGGTGGGCAATGATTTCGTAAACTTAGTAATCAGAGCGCATCCGCTTTGGGAATATGGGGAAGGGAGAGGGAAAAACCTAGAGAGAAATATTCTGGGCTGACTCAGTTTCCTGCCTCCATCTATCTGGAATGATCTGTGAAACTAGCTCTGCACGAATTGTATTCGAGTTTCTAATAAAGGAAAATATGACAATGGCTTTTGGAGCGTTTATCTTAGATTACGGAAGTGCATTAATATGGAGGAAATGAATCAATTTGGTTCCGGAAAATGTGAACATAAAATACGTATAAGTTATTAGGAAGCATGACCCATTTTGCTGGCTGATTAGAACAAAAAAATCAGAAATATGTAATTTGGTCAGATCTAGCTGTAATTAATTTCTGCTGCCGGCTAATGATGGAAATTATATTAGGCTTTATGTCACACCTCTATCGGTCTACCTAGGTCTTTGATAATGAGCAAAAAGTGCTCTATTAATGCAGGTGGTATAAAACCGATGCTATAGTCCACGGTTCTATTCGTACTCATTAAAATCACTGTAGTCCCAAAAACAAGTACATAAAAAATACTACGTAATTAATTATTGGCTGCATCCAGAGCAATCTGTGTTGGCGTTTAAAAATATTTTACCAATTAATTACACCATTAATTTTAATACTGACGCCATTGCATTGTTATAGTATCCACACCAGCACTTCAAAAAATTAGAATTCAGAAATAATGCAAATATAGAATGATACTCTGAAAAAATGGCATCGTTCAGAGATATTAGGTTATTTCAACTCAAAATTTAGTTACCTTGAAAAGTCTTTCTTTTTGAACTAACCACAACATGATTTATTTGACCGTTATGCGATTGTTGCAACCAAATCTGTGTAGTCAGCAAAACGACTCGACCAAAATATTTGTTGCATCAACCTAATATTTATGTTGAACTCCAACCAAATATTCCGTTATTTTAACCAAATTTTTGGAAGGACCTATATTAACCTTCCTATTTGGTTGAACGAAACCTTATTTTGTTTCGTTCAATTCAATATTTTTTTGAGTTCATTATAAAGTGCTGCTTTTCCCAATAACAAATTTTACAAACTCGATTGAACTGCCCCAAAATGTAAGTGTGGTCCTACAGTATATTTGTGTGGATGCATTATGTCAGGGGGAAAGGAGGTGAAGACAAATTGTGACAAACGCTGCATGAGGGTGGTAGAGGCCAAACAGGTAAATTATGAATGACCTCTTAGGCAGCGAGACGGATTCACGTAGTCTGAACAAAACATAGGGTTTCAACTGTGTGTCTTTCTAAATTGAGTGACAGGAGTTGTAAGTGGTGGAAGGCCTTAAGTGCTGCATTTCCAAGAGCACACAAACGGGAATAAAAGGGCTGGCCAGGTTGTGGAGAGCACGAATCGTTGATTTTTCGTTTCTCTGAGAGCAAGAAGAATGGGCTCACGTACAGTACCCACTGTGGAAACTTGGCGCAAGGGTCGTTGGTTAGCGGAAACATCAGCAAACGATGAGGAGGAGAGGGTTGGGAGGGGGTGTTTCAGAGACCTGCAGTAGTTCTCTGGGCCCCGAAGTGAAAGCCTGCCAATGAGGCGTCCAAAAGAGAGTGAGTGCGTGGCTGGCTGGCAGGCACCGCATTAGCCTAGAGCTGCGTTCTTTTTTGTGTCAACCCCACCCCAACGGCATGTCCACACCGGCATACCCCCCCGTGGCTAGTGCACTCTCAATTGCAGCCGCAAGAGAAGCCCCAGCTCCCAGCCTCTCCTATCTGCAAATGCAAGTTCGCTTCATAGATTAAGGGGGATGGACAGTTGTGTTCGCACCTGCAGCTTTTATCGTCCGGAATTGTCGTCTCCGGAGGGAATGGAATCGTGTGTGGTTTGTAGCAATCATTGCAGCCTAATTCAGTTGAGGAAGGCTCAGCAGGCCTAATGACACGCCCACCCGCTCGGTTAGTCGTTGCTGCTCATGCATGACAACCCATCACTATAATGTGATACTCTTCGCCGCTACTGTATTTGCTGAGAGGAAGCCTTGGGACGCTCAACCGGATTGTAACTTGTATTCCCTTTCTATAGTCCAGACTTCCAAGCCGCCCTATAGGATCAGTCCAGCTCAGCCACTCTGCTACAGGACCCTAACCAATCTCACTATAATGAATAATTATAATAATAAGAATATTTCTGTCGATTTTCATGATTTTGTGCAGATAGCAACAATGTATGAGATAGTAAGACACCATTGCATTGTCTTGTCTTTATCAAAAGCCAATATTGATCTGCCTCGAGTCATTCATCCTATTCAGCTCTTCTATTCTTTTGTTCCAAGAAGGGTAAGAGTGTGGACGAGGTATTCATCAACCAGCCAGGTTGTCAGTGAGAGTTTCTCTTCCTAACTTGATACGGTTTTCTGATGTGGTTATTTAATGTTGCAGGCCTTATAAATTCGGTGCAAATTTTCAAGAAAATTTCAATTTGAGACTGGAGAATGTTCTGTGTGCACTTGTTATTGTGATTTTCCAGACAACCAAGTACGAGTAATTTGAAATCTTTTAGTAATGCGCCTGAAAGTCAGAGGAAATAACACATAATGCATGTGCACATAATATTCTATGTTTTTAATCAAAATCATAGTTATGCACTGATAGCCCAGACAGCCGTAGAATTGATGACTGTTCTCAATGAATGACTCTTATAGCGTCAACAGTACTCTCTGTATTACACATTCTACTTCAAACCATGTATCGCCATATAAACGACGCTTGTTTATGGTGAATTTTGTTTTCGCGAATGTTCCAGGCCTTTCACTTCCGCAAATGTGGTGTTTCAAGGGTAATCAGTGATCACGGATTAAAGGGTATTAACTGGTGTGCTAGTTTACAAAATCGCTATTCCATGCATTGAGAAGCGTACCATGGTAGCTAGTCGAATATTTACATTTCTTGTCTATCTTCCGTTAACCATTTGTAAGAAATAGAAGGTTATTGAGAATTTGTTTTTCGAGTTCGAATAAATTTTCATTTGATTTGTATTTTTTAAACTCAATTTTGACATTCCTATCTGCGAGTGTTCGCTGCTTGATACACACGAGGGCAGGATGTTGCGGTACGGTCAAGATGTCATGTTGGTTCGTCGAATCCTTCAGATTACCAGATGGCGTCTGTGTCGCTGTCCCCTCCGCCTGCTGCGATCCCGATCGTCTTGACACGAAGACTGGTGACACCGCGGCATTGGTTGTCAGGGGGACAGGGGCCCGTACATAACAGGATGCCAATCGAGTTCGAATGAAGTGGGCATATGGGCATATGACTTACGGATTGGTGTGGTCAACCAAGGGGGAAACCTGTCATTGTTGACTTTGATTACTTTTGGTCCAGATTCCAGATTTGACCAGGACTGTCGCTCTGGCTGCTAGGGTCCATGGGTCTATCATTTGGGCTCCCATATTGCAATTCCAGGGTGAACAACACGGACAGGTGGACTGCTACGTTTCTGTGCACTTCACTCATAAACACTGAATTGAAAATATGTCAGACTGTATTGGAGCACATCATTGCCACCACTCCTTTTCATCAGATGTAAACTCATTTTTGGCACACCCTGTCTAGTTACGAAATATTGTCATAATTCACTTTTGCGCAATTGTCATAATTATGCGTAATTGGAGCACTGCATTGTTTTCGGCCTGTGCTATTTTGTCCAACGTGATTTGACACACCTTAAACTATGCAAATCATGCCTACTAATATAATGTAATATTATTGAGCTTGTCATTGAATATTACCTTTATTGTTGTGGCTCATAATGATGATCGTAGCCAGATATGTGCAAGCTTAGGCCTTATGTCCACAGGGAACAAAAAGGCGGTCAATCCAGTTTGATAATGAAAATAAGCCATAAATATTAAATCTTGGCACTTGCAAGAATGTTTTACCATTTGTTTGGAAACTGGTACGTCAAAGCCAAAGCAATGTTTCTCGATTCTATACTACTGTAAGTCATATTTGCAATACTGAAGGTATAGATTGACACCCGCAGATTTATCGTAGATATTCATTGAATTATATTAGTTATATGAATCAACACTGGCATCAGCTAATTTTTAATTAAAAATTGATCGACATTTAGGACTTTGACTCTTTAATTGTCGGGTGGGGGAATAGACTACTCTTCATAACTTCTTTATTAAAAATGGCTCCCGACTGAAATGCCTGGATCCCCTGAAGCAAATCAGTTCCTGGTTCAACTTCCCTGCCTCAATTACTGCGGGTTAGGCCTACAACCTGCTGAGTGGCAAGTTTCAAATACGGCTAATTTTTTTGTCAAAAAGTGAATTTAATGCTATTGAGCCACACCCTGATTATGACTCTGTTAACGTCAAAGTCGCATAACATATAAGTCCCCGTAGGACAACACACCTGGGAACCCAACTTTCTCGATTTTGCACCTTGGGGGCAACATTTCAATTCAGATGAGACAAAACCTGAGTGAATATTTTATGTACTGGTGTTCAAATGCAGGCGATTATGACATCTTAACCCAAGCTGAGTGTGTACTTACTTTTATTACAGCTCATTATATCGCACACCCTAATCGAATGTGGAAGTTCATGTTTTCCTACATGCATTGTTTACAGCATAACATCATATAGGTTGATACTAAAAGCGTGTGTAAATTGTCACTTCTTTGGATCCATTTTTTTTTCCTTTACGAGCCGCGCCTTTCCCCACCTTTACGTTTATCATGGTGTGATTTATTACCTTGCTCATTAAGAATTCATAACAGCGTGGTATGTATGCTTGGTCTTTTATCTATGATTCCACCGTGGGAGAGATTATGCGGTCGGAAAACATTGAGCACACAAGTGCGTGCAGTTCTAAAAACGGTGAGTAATGAGCAAGCTGTGGCGTGCGTGTGGTGGCAAACATGGTCTTCATGTCACTGTCAATAATGCTAGCTGACACGAAAAAAATAATCACTCACGCTAAACCTGAGTGAAGTGTTCTTGAGCGGGCCTAATTGAGGTCCCGGGTCCTTAATAAAGGTGATGTACATCGATTATACCTAACCTGTCCTTAAGAGTCAATTTCACGTTGCTGCC
Source organism: Catajapyx aquilonaris (assembly GCA_000934665.2). Taxonomy (NCBI): domain Eukaryota; kingdom Metazoa; phylum Arthropoda; class Diplura; order Dicellurata; family Japygidae; genus Catajapyx; species Catajapyx aquilonaris. Next base: position 13,810 of record JYFJ02003192.1, on the reverse strand, counting down.
ATTCAGATAATGGTGGGTACGCTTTCTGGCACAACATGATTCTTGTGCGTAGCTTTGCTGGCACGACTAGGTTCTGTGCCATTGATCCTTACTGCTTCATTTACACGTTAGGTTAGCATTTGGAAAAATAGACATAACTCACGTCTCTCTACACGATATACAAGATATTGTTTCTCTACACATTACGTCTATTTAAAGGTAATATTTTTCAAATATGTTACGTCTAAAATATTTTTATCGTGGAAGGTGAAACAGATCCCTCGTGAATCACTCATGGTCGTGGTCGTGGTCGTGGTCTAATAATGCAACAGATTAGGAGCACTTAATTTATTAGACTGGCCCGAACCCAGGCCGCCTCACGACTCATTCTACAAAAGAGCCCTTCCCACCAGGTCCACACCCAGATGCCACTGCCCTCTACTGAGGGGCGTCACAATATAGGTTAAGTGCATTATTTGCCCCAAATAATTAGCAAAAATGGTCCAGGAGATAAAAGAGCTTAATTGACTCAAATGGAGCCTTAAACCACTTGTTATTTAATAGTGTAGTGTTTTCCAGGCGTAATGCCTGACAAAAAGGTCAAATGTGTAAAAGAGTAGCTTTAACTTGTCAAGAAGCTTACCCACGTACTCTTTCTTCTGACTTGATTCCGGAGTCAAAAAGTACGGCTGGATGGTCTGGTAAAACTTGAGGCAAAGCGACTGTACAAAAGGGATCCAAAAAGGGAGGGAGGCCGCTCGTTTGTTATGAGTTGCACAACTCGCACAATTTATACATGCATACCGAATATCCTAGGCCTTGTCTGCGAATCATCCTGTGTTGCTGTACAGTAGGCCTACGCAGGAATATCCACATCTGCATTCCCTCTCCTCTTCTGACATGCCGCAAGCCAATTTGCTTTTCATCTCTGAAGTCTTTGCTTCCAGAGAATGTGAGCGGATGATTGAACAAGAGATGGTCTTTAATGGCGAATTATTGCAGTCACATTCTGCATAACTGAACTCTTGGAGACTGGGCCAGAACAGGGACGTTCAGCTATGATCCACTTTGCTTTTGCCTCTTGTGGTATACCTTGTTGCCTGCCTACACTGCAGCCTACACTCTCTTTTTTGGCTTACTACAGTACTAGAGGCAATAATCAAGCAGCTTCCACTTATTTAAATTGAATAAATACTGGGTGCACTTTATGAAAAAAAAATACTCAATTTTGCTACTTACATGTGCATTGACTAATAGTGTAAATCCAGGTGTGCCAACTTTAAGTTACTGCATTCTAAGCAGTTTTTCAGGCGTAGCGAGGTTCTTTTCACATTGAAGTGATCAAAGGATACCGCCTCTTTAGTATACTTTGAGCATGTAAAAAAAACGCACGGAAAAGAAACATGCACGTTATTTGAGGGCTTAATTATTTTTCTGCTAGGAGGCCAATGACCAATTGATTTGTAAAAACGATCTCCAGCACTGCTGGAGTGGAACCGTCAGCAAAAGCAATTTTCAGTCATAGTCGCCTGCCTTGAAAGTCGGATTAGAGAAACTACAAAGGGATCTAGTTCACCTTTGACTGCAAACTGAATGATCACTTGGACTAACTTCCTTCATAAGGTGCTTAGGCGGTCTGATACTTTTTGTCTGCGGATCAACCGGCAGTTATTAGGTAACGAACTGGAAATAATAATCATATCAAGTCGGAAGTTTGTGTTATGATGGAGTTGGCCTTGGAGAAACGTAGACCGACTGCAATCACACATTATTTTCTGGAACTGACAAGTCTTATGGAAAATAACAATTGCTACTCATGGAAGAGCGATTTTTAATGGTTTTAAGTAAGCTGATTATAGTCAAGTACGAGCATTATAAGTTTGATTGTTCCCACGATTAATTCAGCGAATTCTGGAGTGTTTTTTTCAATGAGGGGGTTTTGGTGTGTGTAGAGTGATAATTATTGCAATTACAGCTTCAGCTTCAGAGAAGGGGGTGTCTCAGCAAACATGTTTTTAAGACCTTAAATGTTGAGGGGGTAGGCAAGGGGACTGCAAATACTACACTACAATACATTGATAATAAGTGACATAGAATATCACACTCAAATTTTAATGTGCAAAATGTCCATATAATTGAGGCTGGTCCATTGATATTGCGACTGACCCATTCATCCAAAATTACCACAGCAATAGGACGAACGACATCTGAATCGAAAACTCAAATAGCCCTTTTATGTTATAAAACGTATTAGGATCATCAGAAGGTGGGTACTCTTTTTGACTCCCATCACGATAGTACTTCTCTGAAATATTTGAGCAGAGGTTTTGCTGCAGATGGAAGCTGTGTAACCTACGCTAGAATTATACTATCAAGACGAATCAGCGTAATAAGTGTCACAGGATAGAAGCAAACAACTCTCAGGGGAGCTGAGCCTGGATCGGACGATCAGTGTAAATATTGGGGGATCAGCAGGGGAATCACAGGATCAGCGTGGGCCATCGGCGGATAGAACACGTGAGATCAATACGGATTACGAGATTTTTCGAAGCATAAACAGCCAGGAAAGCGTATATACTCACCATTGGGTCTGCTCACTAACCAGAAATACACACATCTATACTATACTCTTCTCTACTTGATATGAATTCATCATACGAGGAAAGCTAAATTTCAGGCCCGTGTCAGACCCACCGGATATAGCTGTAAGCAATTATCATATGCATAATTACTTACAGGCCCAACAAATATCACATGACTGGCCTGCTTCCAGCGCGGGAGTTACAAAAATCAAAGTATGTAAACACACACTGCCTTTGGGAACTCCCACAATTAATGTTGTTGAACCACGCCTCCTAGCCACGTTCCGAATTTGGCCCCAAGTAATTAATGTGTAGTAAAATAATTACAGCCCCTAGATCCAATGCTGAAAAGCTCACTGCCATTCCACAATTTTTTGTCAAAAAAAGCCAGAGAAAAGCAGTGTTATATCCGCAATTTGGAGCCCTGCCTCCGACTCCAGAACGATAATCGTCCCTAGAAAGGTGCTGGAGAATATGGAGGCAAATCGGGGAAAGCGTTGCTGTAAATAAGAGCCCCTGGTAGAAATGAGGTGAGGCGTGAAATGTGGTTTGATTCATCCAAGTTAGAGGGGGTGCTGCAAGGCTTGTGCCGGATGGACTTGGCACAACCAACTCCGGTTCTCGCCCCAGAAAGAAAGGCGTCTCGCAAAGTTAACGAATTGCCCGCTCGCTATTGAGTTACCATAAAAAGAAGCAATATTGACTGGAGTCCCGGAAGAAATGTTCTGTAAATGCGTCTCTGGAATGAAAAGGCGAAACAGAACGCAAACGGCGGGCGTTTCCAACCTGCGTCAATGCTCAGCTGAACGGTTTTCTTTGACCGTTTTGCCAGACACCTTCTGTGCCGCCTGCCCGCCTACTCTACGCAGGCACTCGCTTTCTTTCTCTAGAGCTTTCCTCCCCCCACCTTCTATGTCTCTCTGTTTCCTTCCTCCCCCATCTTCGTTTTTTTTTTCTTTCTTGCAGAATGTAACCCACTTACGAAGAGAAGGCGTCGAAAAAAGTTTTTCCGAAAAGAGAGTTATGGACCTGAAGAGTGGTGCGTGTCAAACGGAAGGAGAATTTTTGGAGGCCAACTCGTGCCCATATATCCATTCCATTTTCAACGATAGGACTCCCCAACTTTCATAATGGAACTGGAGGAAATATCAATAATGTAGAACGCCTTATATCAAAGCAGGTGTTGGAAATCACAACCTTGTTTTCGAGATTACCTTGTCGTAAAAAATTTGAAATGATGCCGTTTATATTGGAAATCTGAAAGTATTTTTACTGCACTTGCACGTAATTGAAGGTTTGTTGGGTTGTCTATCAGACCTCCAAGTTATTTCAGTCATGTAATGCTCAGGAGTCCAAATCATGTGGGAAAATTATGGCAGATAGTAATTGGCCCTTAGAGATTTAACTTACTTGACAAAGTTAAACAGTCCTAGGTAACACTAAGTCTAAACTGACCTATAATGTTTTAATTATTGTCCAATTTTACTCCTACCCAGGACTATCCACTCCGGAGTCTGCAGGAGCTGGAACAGCAACCGTTACTTTCCAACATTTAACGGCTTTCCAAGGTAAGATGGCCGAACTGTTTGGGGTACCCCGCTCAGCATACTATTGAAAAGCATGACCCGAGTAGGAGAGGAACAGAGCGTAGCACATACGCATATGTTAGGGCGAGGCACATAATTTGATCGGAAGCTTTTCAGTGTGACGTACGGTAGGCAGGCAGGCAGCTGGGCAGGACCGGGCGCCGGCAGCCTGACTGAATCCCAGTAGAGCTACAAATCTTGGTGGCGATCCATGTCAGAGGGCCCCAGTAGTTGTTGCCCAATAGGGATTACCAGCAGAGACTCGATCCATCTCCCTGGTGGCACCACTTTTCCTACCATATATACTACATCTACCTATGCGGGCCAAGCACACAAAATAACCGTTTCCACTCATTTGCCCGGCCCTCCCGCCAAAGACAAACTGATTGATGCTTGCACCAGAGTACGCCAGCGTAAGGCGTACAGTTTTGTGCCAGTAAATGCATTATATTGCCATTACTTCTCATTACTGCATGAGGGCGGACACCTATGAACGGTGCAATTACTCTAATTGCTGGGCGCGGAACACTAAGTTGATTCTTGTCTGATTCGCTCTTGGATTGTAATAATCACCTTATGTCGGATGTAAGACGAACTACCTTTGCTCAGTCATTTGGATACAGCACCAATTACTTAGGAGTTAGCCTAATCATGCATTCCGTAAAACTCCTGTCAGCATTTCGGCAACTTGTGATCACTTTGGAAATGTCAACATGTCAACGCCATGAGTCAACCTCTGCGTAATGAAATATTTAAAAAGCAAGCAAGATCCGTACACTAAAAGCTGGTTGTATTAAAGCTATTAGGTAAATTCTCCGATTATGTACTGTAGAGGTGATCACAATCTTGCAGATTAGACATTAAAGCACTGACATCAGTTTCTGACGGGACTATTCAAGAGATGCATATGCTGTTCGCGGCGCATGCCTAGAGGACTCATGCCCGCCGGTATACTGTACAGTACATTATGCTCGTCATTTGGGAGAGGATGTTGACTAATATGCTTCTGGCATTACATATGCACGGTTGAACTGTATACATATGTTTCCCGTGCTGTACCAAGACTCTGCGCCTATTTTTAGAAACAGAAATACTCATAGAGCCGAGTACGATGCTTGAAGCCAAGTGACACGAGGAGAGATGTACGGGTTGATGGGAGTGCTGAAAATTAATGCTCAGTTATTGCATCATCCCAGGTGAATGAAACACTAATGGTCAGTACTTCTATCTTTGCCATTGCACTGCATTTATGCTATGATTATTTATTTTCATCTCGGAGCATTTCCCGGTGGAAATCTAGCGCGACCTATACAGGAATGTAATTTTCGTTATTCACTACTCGTACTTTGGTGCAAATGAGTTCCGAGAAACTTCAAGTCAGACGAATTGAAATGAAGGCAAAACCGGCAGACCTTATCGAGAAAGCGGAAAATGAGAAGGGACGTGAATTTACAAAGACTATGTTGCACTCCTCGGTTACATTTTTGGGTCCGTGAAATTACCGCATCCAGAGGGTATTGAACGTGAGAGTCGCTTATTTGTGGAATGGATGGCATGATCGCGAGGACCCAATGTGAAGCATCAGACGACAGACAAAAAAAAAATACCATGTACCTCACAGCAAGAGGTCGGAGATGAACTGGAATTACACGAATCTTGCAGCACTGTCTAATTAGCTGTTATTGATCCCATGCCTGTGCTGTGCATTATCTGCTTTTATTCAAGCCCCGGTATACGAATCGGGAGAACATTGCTACTCGTATTATTTCATCACTGCGGGGAATGGGTATACTGTATATGCTATCAGCTATTTTTCATTCTTAGAGGGATCATTGTCCTGTCGCATATTTTTTGTTAACCCTGTAATGCCACTAATCTAAGTAATGCCCACTGGGTCATATCTGGCACACCATTTAGTGCAATTTTTGCAACTTTGGCAATTTTTTATATTTTCTGTAAGTGTGCCAAATTGCACTAAATGGTGTGCCAGATATGACCCAAGGGGCATTACAGGGTTAATATAATATGTGTCCTTGCCAATTCTGGATAAACATTTCTTTTCAAACTCTGTACATTCATAATCTGGGAAGAACCTTCAGCCAGAGCCAAGCAAATCATCAGCCTGTTTTGATGTAATAATTTTGCATTACACTACACAGTATGAGCCATTCCATTTTGAATAGGCTTTAAGCGAAACCAACATATAAAATTAATTAGGGAGAAACTACTAATACGTTGTTGTTCGGAGAAGGAAGTAGCCCGGGGTCATAGTGCGTTATTCATACACATATCACTAATTGTATGATTTAGCCTACATGGTATACGTGTAACAGCACTCTCTCTGATAGAAGTTCATTCAGTATTGTTTATAAATTTGGGCTCTGATAAGGAAACTGTAATTCTGTATGCTTCTATGTGTAACATGCTACACATATAGAAGCACATACCTATAATAGTACTACCCTCGGGAAAGTGACGGAGTCATAGTATATGTAAGACCGCCTGCAAAAGAGAACATCAACAATGAGTATGGTTGCAACTTAGAGGAAACCCGTGTTTTAGAGGGTATAAGCTATAATAATCACTCAGGCGCTATATAAGCTGTTCTTACTATGCCCAGTTCTCAAGAGATGTACATTTGACAAGTACAGTAGAAACACCAGTGTTCGTGCGTCTGTCGGCGACGTGTGAAAAGCTTCTCAAAGCAATTTATTATAATTAACCCATCAAACCATAGTCTTCATTTAGTCGAGTTGGGCTTTACCGGTAGGATATATTCTTGTGTGGCAATGTCGCCAACAGGCGAGGGGTTTGTGGAATTTAAGTGTCAAGGCCGACAAGTTCCGGAGATCCATCGGTAAATAATCATAATCATAATCATAATAATCATAATAATAAAGTTTTCATTGTTTAAATTCTCAAATTCTGCCTAAGAAAAGCAGCCGACAGTTTTTGGGCATAATGAGACAATATTGCATAATTGCATAATTATTCATTAGTAGTATTTATTTTTGTCTCAAGTAGTGTTGGCAGTGAGAAATGGAGTGCAACTCCACGCTCATATTGCATTGCTAAGGCTTCATCAATCTTCAGGACCTTGACAGCTAACAACAGTACAGCACAAGGCAGCATGAGACTTTCATTTTTACAATGAAGCAGTTCACAGCACAACAGTCGTGCTGCATATTTGTGATATATAATGAAAGGGTAGTAGACCAAATCACAGCGCTGCATAACAGCCTGCTGTATAAACATGTTGTAGGTGAGATATCTGTTTTCCCTCTTTTTATAAATTAATTCATTTTAATAATGTTTAAATGATTGATATATGATGATGCCTCCAGGATATAATCATTAGTTGTCTATACAAATCAAATGAACTTATGATAATTGAAGAATTAGGAGTAAGTTACATTAGTATTAGCTTGGTGTCCATTTAATGAAAGCTTGTAGACTGAGTCGAGTATATACGAGGGGTTGGATCGAAAAACTTGATAACCCTCCTACTCTACTGTGAGGGTTATCAAGTTTTTCGATCCAACCCCTCATACGATAGTAGATGTATATCGTATGTAACGTAATTTGAACCATTAACCATAGAATCATGTGTATAATAAAAAATTATAAGCTATAATTTATATGTAAAGAGAAAGGCAGGAGAAAATTATCATGTAACGGCTGAAAGTTTTGATGATTGCAATTTTTTAACATACCAGAGAACTTAATTCATTGAAGTGTTCCATAAAAATTGCAAGTAGCCTACAGTAGTTCTGCCACGGTAGGCCTACGTTAAGAAAACGAATTTCGAAATGTCCATTTATGTGACTCATTCTTTTAAATTTTTATTGCGCAGGAGAATAAAGTTTTGCGTGTTTGTATGTTCAATGCCACGATCGTGATGTTTAGCTCTCTAGATTTCACAATACAAATACTGGAGAAGTGTAAATATTCAATCGAGAATATACAGCACACAGGAGGGGGATACCTAAACAGGTGCATGTCGACTGACAAAATCATGATGCAATCTCATGCAATTTTCCTGACAGATCTTCAGTTTTAATTCGCTATCGACAAAAACTGTCCCAAAGTCGTTACCTTTCTGTTACTTATCATTTATAAATACGCATGCAGCGTTTTGGTCTTCGTTCTACATTGGCTCATAGAAAATAAATAGGACTCTTTTGTGAGAGGCATGTGACTTTGCATTGTATTGCCATGAAACACGTGAGACACTGCACGACATCTCAACAGCAGTTTTTTTCCCTGTTGACCTTAGATAAAAACGTATTTTTAATTAATAGAATAAGTGAGCATATGAGTTACGGTTATGCGCTTAGCTTTTAATTAACTATTTTGAGATCGAACATGCTCACAGCGCGAGCGTAAAACCATGTGATAGCTCGCGACAGCGAACGTTTTGGAGCGAATTCACCAATGTGGTTCGAGAATTGGCTTCAAGCTCACGCTTTCGCTCTCACTACGACAGATTCTTGCGAGCTTGAGAACACACTTTTAGTCTTAAAATATGGTAGTGTTGAACTCTATTTTAATTTCTAATTTTTGTCTTAAACTTAAACATGAAATAATTCATACAGACAGACTCGGCCACGAACGGCTGAATTTCAAACGCGTTTAACGATCAGAAATTATCGCATCAGTAGCCATGCCCTCTCAGGACTTAGATTATGACACACCCGCATACCGTAAATTCTGCATCAAAATCCGGGACAAAGAAAACCCCGTTCTTCTACGATCAAGACGCGACTCCCCATTTTCACGGCCCGAGTATATCCGGACCTTTGGACCGTGCAGACTGCGGTGTTTATTGGTAATAAATGACGTCATTTTCTTGCCTCATACGTCTGGGCGCTGCTGCAGTAAATCGAATTCAGGCAGCAACCTTCCGGCGTCAACTCTGAATGCACTCAGACCTAGGCCTTCTTTCCCTCGCATTTGTGCAGCAATGGGATATTCTTAAATAGCGCCTTGGGGACTCTTCAATCGGGATGATTTGTTTCCAGGGCCGACAATTTCGCATGTATGTATGCATGCCTCCTTGCTCCGGATTTTCATTGCCATTTTCAACCGGATTTTATGTCTTCGCCATCTTGGACCAAAGATGGCGGCTGACTCGCATGGGTGTATTTACAGTAGTGCTGAACTTTGGTTTGGTGCGTCAGACTGTCCCTGGGCTGACTAGCTGGCTCAATTTCTCCAGGTCTGAAGAGGGTAAACGGTAGAAAGTCCCAAGGAGTAGGAGTTGAACAGGATGATGGTTTAGTGGGGGAGAGGGCAAAGAAATTGGGCCGGAAAGTGAGTCCAGGGCTAGGCAAGGCACTCCGGAGTTGCTCCGGTACTCTGTGCTGTTTACAGAAGTCTTCATTGCAGCGATTCCATTCCACTTCTCTCTTCTCTCTCTGCCTGGCTCCCGAAGCCAGAGGCAAACCCCAAGTCCCCGCAAAAGCCCCATATTCGGCCCGGGGGTTATTTTCGGCATCCGATTGTACACTGTGAGCCCAGGAAAATTATTCATGCGCATTATGAGAGTGATGATTACAAGGGACGGCTTGAAAGGAGAACGCTGTAGGGGGAATCGTAGCAATGAGGATTGGCGCTAATACCATTATTAATTCTCAAATGAACTTTCTGCTCCGGAGGAAAGAGATCGCTGCGTTTAAACAACCCGAGCCGATTGGCACGGAAATGAGACGTTGCTCAGCTCCAAGACTCGGATTTGCTTCATCCTCCAAAATGTGTTGCAATGATCGAATCTTCGACATTCGAGTAACCGGATTCTAATGAGCAGTCCAGAGGTTGTTATGGTTAAATAAATAATAAGATGCTCTGTTTTGTCATGTTTTTAGGGACCCTTGAATAATAGAACTTGGATGGGGATAAGTTGGAAGCCGACCATAGAGAATGGTTTTCACTTCCGACAGGCATTAAAGCAAACATCCGCGTGGCTTCCACTTTCATTTCTCTAATTGTGTTGACGAAATGAAGACAGCAGGAGACTTCCAACTTCCAAGTTGAGTCTGGGACTTGGATATAACCCTGCTGGTTTTTTTTTTCCTTCCAGTTCTTTTTTTCTATAGCCAGTGGGTTTGTAGCAGGGACGAGTTCCAAGAATTTTCCTCAGCCACTGATCGGAGCTGCTCGAATCTTGTTCCACTGCAGCATTTTGAGTGATTTTCGAAGAAGGGGGGAATTGGGTGGGGGGGGTTGTTCCCAAAGTAATTAAATTTCCCACAAATCGGTTCCTGCGGTCATGTGCAGTTTGCAGTTACAGCCGGCGGCGTGTGATTAACTGCGTTGGAATTGTAATGGTTAAGGTGAAACTGCTGTTTCAACTACGGTGACAACCATGACTGATTCTGACAAGTACAGACCACCCTGTTGCTAACTTTTATAGCTTGCGTATAGTCGAAATTGAACCTTCACTTTCTCCCAATTTAGAGGGCGCATATATCGTAGCAAATATACTGTGCACTCATCTCCTCCTCTCCTTGTGTTATAGCAAACAGTATCGCTCTTTCTATAGCCGTGAATTACAGTGCATACCTGCATGTAATGCGAGTACCTACCACACGTATTTAACCTATATTTCGTAGTATGCGATACTGTAGCGGAAGTTTTCTCTCTCCACTCTAACACTGCACCCAAAATACAGAATAATACAGAATTAACAGGGTGTTCCAAATTTGTGGGTCGTTTTTTATAACTGATATCACCAAATAGTAGTTTTTTGTAGCATGTTTCACAATGATCCAGGTGCCCCACTCTATAGAAACTGCTATATTATTTTGACCCCCTGGGTGTACTGGGGAACCTGGATCGGGGCACAACATGCTACAAAAAATAACTACTATCTGGCGATATCAATATAAAAAACAACCCACGAATTTGCATAAAATGAAACAAGTTTGATACCAATCAATTGTGGCCTATCTCACTGCTGATCCTGCCTAGTAAACACTTGACGAGTGAAGACATGTTTCATTTAAATTTTTTAGTTGCATATAGTGCATGTTTTTCCACAAAATGTGGTCTGTAATAGAGTTGACTAAGCAATATCTGCCTTACTGTTATTAAAAAGTCCACGCGCGTTTTTTTCTCCATTTTTTTCCCGACCTTTCCTAGAAGCATCAAACCATATAGCCTTGGAAATGTGTAAAGCAAGACTATAAGGACTATAAGTATGGGGTGGAAGGAGGCAGGAAGAAACCCCCCCAAAAAATCAGCGAAGAAGCTCCAAGCCCCCTCAAAAAATTGTAAATTCCTAAAAGTGACCTGTAAGGTTGTGTCGTGGAAGCTTACGACAGCTCTTTTCATTCGCCCCAGAAATCAAGCCGAATGGATTCCACGCGGCAGAGGCAGGATTTTCGAGGCTTTAAAGTCAAAAAGCACAAGTTGGCAGAATTGGAAAGTTCACGGAATATAATGTGATCGATTTCCAACTTGCGCTCTTCTCCCAGTCCAGAAATAGGCGTCTGGCTTGATGCAACGCATAGCGAGAGTTTAAACTCTAGGTTTTATTATAAATATGCCCGCCGCCCAGCCTCCTTGATACATTTTTTTTCTGTACCTTTGAAAGAGTTCATTGGGATTCAGTACAAACGACGTCGACTGGGTCGCGATATGATATTCTGCTTCCATTCTCTTTTTCTTTGAGAAAGTGGAATTCAGAAGCAGCAGCTGGATAAGGGAAAGGGAGGGTCTCACTTTTGACAGCACGAGTTTTTCTCTGTGCTTGCAGCTCCATCGATCATTTCTCGAACGGCCACCTCCCCATCTTTCTTTAGCATGTGGAGTCTTGGCCCAAAGCTTCTAGCTATTGGCCAACGACGAAGAAGCACGCGATAATGCGATATATCGAATACCCATAAAAGCTCTCTTCCTTCTGCATGCGTTTTCCTGTTGTCCTCTTGTGCTTTTTTTTTTTTGAGCAAGGTTTGGAACATTTGGACCATCTCTTTTGCCTGGGAAGACCACCTGCAGAATCGAGTGGACGCATGTGTTGCACGTTGGATGCCTTAGGCTAAATTACGTGCCGTGTCGCTTTTTTGTGACCAGTACAGGCTGCGGTTTCCACGCTGATGCCGAAAGAAGAATACACGTAGTTGCTTTTCAAAAAGTTGCAAAGCCAGACCTGCTTTTGTATAGCATGCAGTGGACTCGTATGCTGTACAGTATAAGAGCGTACATTACTGATGTCGAAAGTTTTTAATTGTTAAATTGGTTGAGAGAAATTGTTGCCCAATGAAGAGTGCAAAGAGTGTTTCTACCGAATCATTAGTCACACACATGATGTAAGACAGTTGTCTGTACACAGTTCCCCGAAATATAGCGAGCAACTTTTTAGAGCAAGTAGAAAATTATAGAACATTTACGAGGCTTGTAAAAATATTGTTTGCTGCCAGAGCTTGAGCTGTTTTTTTGCAGTTTTGAGCCATCCGCAATGGGAATGGACTTAAATTTAATTTCCTTAGCAGTTTTTTAAATGACAACATGTAAAACCAGTCTAGTGTCCCTTTAAGGTTCATCAAATCACATCAGCATGGTATATCAAAATGTTTACGCCAACTCTATATACACTGGTTCGCACACTAATTAAACCGGTCAGCTGTGACTGCAGCTATATTAACCAGTTATTACTGTGGCTGACCGGTTACCAGGTTAGTAGGGTTACCAACCATTAATTGGAAATATTCGCCTCCGACATACCCTGTCAAACAAATACCCTTGGGCAGATGTGTAACCCAAGTAGTAACCCCTCCCCATTGCATGCTACCTTCACATTCTCTGCAACCATCACAATCAACAACACCTAAATTATTGTTTAGCCCGGTTAATATCGTGGGCATATAAGAGAAATGCGCAAGGTCCAATTTTGGAGGCTTTGAGTTATTTACACCGCAAAGTAGCTTTTTTTCTGCTCTATCGCCCAGTGAAGGCCATTCAGTCCTGAAGATTCATAGTGGGCTAGGAAGCCTGGGTTTTGTCTTTAATGTCATGTAAGCAAGTGCAAGGTCAAATCTATGCCTCAGATTATCTCGAAACGTTTTTTTTATTATTTTATTTTATTTTATTTTTTACCTACCATATACTGGATTTCACTTGTATGCTTTTGCTTTTGTTTTTTCCTAGAAGCATGGCCGACATGACCTTAATCGGGTCGGCACGAAGAAGCAGAAGACTGAACTCATTCAATTTCGTACCACCACAGTAGAGCATGGCGCAAAGTTACTTAGCCAAAAGCGGTGTTGCTCTGGCCATACACGTTCTAGTGAATGTTTCAAATATTCCTCCCAAATGACCAATATGACAGCAATGTAGACTTGGTTGGGTTGTGGGTAAGAGGAGGCAGGGTGGATATTGCATAGTTTGTATGGGACCTTCGTGTATTATGAAATAAATATGTGCAGGGTAATCCAAAATACTTGTCCGACTAATATGGCTACTTGTTGGCATTTAGCTGTTTACTCATGAGCAGCTACTTTTGCATTGTTACTTTTAATGGTTATGGAAAGTATTAGCAATGATTAATTATTGGAACAATAATATTTTATTGGCGATTTGACGAGTGAAGTGTTCGCCAAGTGATAAAATCACCGAGTAAGGGGTCGTCCATATACGTACCACGTGACCGTTTTGGGAGGGGGG
>KZ538834.1:28883-45213 GCA_000934665.2 Catajapyx aquilonaris | reverse complement strand
ACAATAACGCTTAGGTCCATCCCAAAGGTATGACTGCTTGATGTTTGACATCATCCTCAGCAGGCGGCGACACTCCCGAATAGGGAAAAACGCATTGCTTGGTTAGCAGACGGCGAGGATTTGACCCCACGACCCCGGTTACGGTTCTGTTTTGAGACAAACGGATTTTTGCGTTGGAGTCAGGATTTTTTGCCTGATTTTTAGACATCAACTTGTCTTCAGACTGGAGTGTCCCTTTAAGCAGTTATTTTTGAAAAAAAGCGGCATTTTTAAAAGCTGGAATATTCGCCATGTTGTATTGATTGATTGGAATATCTGGAGCCAAAAACAACAATAGCTAAGCACCATGATAAATACTTACAATACACTACATTTTTTTTACGTTACCCCGTGATAAGGCTTAGCCTTTTTAGGGGGGTGGGATACCACCATTTTCACTCCTTAACCCTGTAATGCCCACTGGGTCATATCTGGCACACAGTTTAGTGCAATTTTTGCAATTTTTATATTTCCTGTAAGTGCCAAATTGCACTAAATGGTGTGCCAGATATGACCCAAGGGGCATTACAGGGTTAACTTCATACACCGGTGCAAGGAGACAAGGATGTAGGGTAGGGATAGGGATTTTTGGGGAGGGAACATAGGTGCAAGTGCAATGTCGGTAAAAGGGGTCATGTGCTGTCCCCCAGGAGGTTATGTTGCCAGACACCTCCTTGGTGCAGGTCAGAGACCCTCCTGACGCAGGTGAAAGGAAAGTTCCCCAGGCGGGGATCGAACCTGGGGCCTTTCACTCAGCAAGCCGAGACGTTACCATCACGGCCACCACACCTCCCCACAATACACTACATTGCTCCTGTTTTACCCTCTTTTTTGTAACGGTGAAGAACAAAAATTAAACCTGAAAATGGGATGATGCATAACTGGCACATGCCTGCTTTATTGATGCCTTGCAAGTCTGCCCAAGCAAGTGGAATGAAAAATTTCAGACATTTCTGGAACGTGTATTCTCATGATCTCGAAAACGACTTGACTGACGATTCACAACAAAAGGACGCAACAAGCATTCGAACGTCTTAAGCATTATTCTTAACTCATTACAAAAAAAAAAAAAATTATATAATAATATTATGCATATCACTACGACTGTTTGTGAGCCTGAAAAATGATTTAAATTATGTATGAACACGTTTACTTTCAGGTCGGATAATTGCGCACACTTAGTTAGTTATTTTCCAACCATAATTTATTTATTGAGTTATGTGACTGCGTTTTATACGATGTGGTGTCTAGAAATTTCATCATAAAGTTTACAAGCTCATAATAATAATTTTGTCATTTCCGCGACACCTTATTAAAATTTTTTAGCATGCGCTAAAACTGTACTTTCAATCAAACCAATATTTTATAAGCGTACTTCCCAGTACACCTTCACAATGTGGGAATAAAATTTCAATTTCACAATTTTACCCACGTGCAAATTTATCATGAAAATTATTTGCGTCAAATTACCTGTTCTCAATATAAATTTCTAAAATACGAAGATAGATAATTATGATGCCACGTAGGATAATAGTCCATGCAATATACAGTATTTTATGACTTGGAGTACGTAAGCTATTACTTGGGGCATTTTACGCTAGGAAAGTGTTAGCAGGACGTTGTTTCCGTTTCGAGCAGCAAGCAACAGTGCTAGAAAGAAAAAATTCCGTCAGGAACGCTGCTAGACTCACAATTAATCCAACCCCCAGCAAATAGAAGGGTCCACTCAGCTGTGACAATCCAAAAATCTCAGCGTCGCCGTTCACGTCCCACCCCGTGATTTTAGCCATTTCTCGCACTTCTTTCAACCCTTCAAAAAACTGCCCATATTCCGAATAGGCTATCCAGTGTGTGAGTAAACCTGATTCGATGAAGCTGTAGATGACAAAATTCATACGGGACAAGTACACCGAATGCTTTCGAAGGGCCATTGGGAAAAAGTAATCGAGGGCCGAAGCCTCCGTTGCCTGAACAAGAGGATTCCCTTTCAAATCGACATATCTCTTGGCTTCTTCCCAGAGCAAAGTTCCTACAGTCGCACAAGCAGCCTTTTCCTCCATCAGAATCTTGACGCACTCTTGTATGGTCCAGAACGACTCGGATTCCTCGACTGCCCGATGAAACGCGGTGCTGCTGTCGACAGTCTTTTCCAGCATGCTCTTGAAAACCATCTTGTGAGGTGTGGGAAAGTACAGGGTGAATTCGGAACCAATTATTTCGGCGTAATTTTTCGGGTAGAACTCTTTTTCCGGCATTGTCATGAAGGCGAACAACTTGCTGCGGTAACAAGTGCTGATTATCACTGACGTGTAGAGAAAAAACACTAAATATGTTCTCGTACTGATTGTGTCAGTTTGAATGGCATTAAATTGCTCTATGAATGCCCCAGTTGCATACCTAAAGTACTTGTTCACTGATGGATTTTTAGAGCCGGGAAATTTCGGTTCAACCCAAGCAATGAACCAAAGAGCCACAGATGATAAGACAATACTGGAGAAAATGAGTAACCAGAGAAACATTGTGTAAGGCTGCACGATTACTTTCCAGGTGTGGACGTTCCCTGGCAATGTAGTGACAAATGTGACTGCATCAGTTATTATGGACTTTGTGGAGTCGACAACTTCCATAATCTCAGCACTTGGAACTATCGCGAATCCGAATTCAACTCTTCCGGCCATCACGTCTGCAATCTTCCCAACCCACGTACCATTTGGAAGAGGTGAATCACTCGCACTTTCCACAGTCAGTTCAAATGCGTTCACAACCCACGGAGCATTGAATCCACGTCCTATGTACAGCATGGCATTTGCAGTTATGGATAAAGACTCCAAGTTATTGTACTTCTTCATAGACTCTTCCATGTCTATGGCTTCAACATACGATCCTCTCAGGAGTTTCCCGTGGAAGTCGGTCGAATAGTCCGGAAACACTTTTGCCAAATCGGGTACCCGATCACCTGGTGAGTATATCCCGAGATCCGTAGACACCGCCTCTCCTTGCTTGCAGAAAAAGCAAACTGAATTCAACTGTGCTTTTCCACTTTCCGAAGTTGTCAGAATGATCTTGTACCTGAAGTCCGAAGCCGGTTCCTTCATAAAGAAGGGCTCAACTTGGCCGTAATTTGTCGAATCTTTGATCCAGATGATGTAGTAGTCGGTACCGTATCGGAGGTTCACTAGTTGATCCATTCGCGCCAGTAGATCACTGAACGTGTTCTTGGACACTGCAACAAGATGGACACCTTGAAGCTGGAAAGGGAATGTCTTTGGAAAGGCTTCGACCGATCCTCCTTTCCGGATGACCATTGTGAGGTCATATCTGTTGTGACGCGATTTGACCACCTCCCCCAACTGATCGGGTAAGCGATCGTAGTCGTGTGATATCACAAGAGGCGGTTGCAATGATAACTGAAGGTGCAATACTTTGAGCAGAAACTCCCGCACTGTCTGCAAGTCTTTGTCCTGTTGCACGGGGGGCATGACGTGAATGGCTTCCGGGCTGGATGACAAAATAAGCACCATAATTGTGCAAAATAATGTTATGATCTTCATCTTGGGTTCAAAGAGCAAAGAGCAATGTGAAACCATATCAACACTGTCGAGGTGTAAGTGGTGGAATGAGGGCTCTGAGGTTACTCCTGATTTTATAGGAAGAATCGCGGTGTTAGATGTCACGATAAGGTCGTTTTGAGAGTTTGTATGACTAGTTTACTGCCAGAAGTATCAGTCGCATGACCGGGCATAGCGTGACTAGTGCTTCTCTTCTTGCCCTGGCTTAAATATGGCGATGCACTCATGACTTGGCCAAGCAGTGCTAATTAATTTATGTTTAAAGTGGTCCATGCTTTATTGCCCAAAAACTCAGTTAAGTAGGAATAAGAATTTTATGTCTTCTTTGGAATAGTTACTGCAGACCTATCCGTGTGTTTAGAAGTTTAGTTCCTTTTAAAAAATTTTGTACAGTTGCTAATGCACTTCATAAGGATAATTATGACAATTCTCAAATCACTCTGCTGTATTATTAGCATAGGTCCTACGTTATTCTGCAGCAAGAATTACTGATGTCTGGAGTATATAAAGTAAGTATAACATTGTCAGGACCCTTGACCTGACCCCTGACCTAGCTAGCTCGCAGGGCGTGGAATAAGAGACCGGTAGGAGGTTAAAGCAGTGTATTGCAGGAGTGATACAAGAGAGAGAGTCTTTAGGGCAGAAGCCCCCTTCCTTTTATACAGAGTTACAGCCACCAGATGGCGCACAAGAACAGGGACAATTTCCAAAAGAGGATAAATGCTGGAACCACACACGTGGTCCACACAACATGTGCGAATTATTTGCAGTGATGAGCGATGTTTCCCTGAGCTGACTAAGCCATTGGACCGGATACTTTTGCATGGTATCTAAAATATTGGCGCATAATATTAGTCTGAATGGGTGCATCCTCTTAAGCCAATGCAAGAAGGGCTACATTTTCTTCTACCTTATGTGTCGCAATTACATGAACATTATGCATTTGGGAACACATATTTTATTGGGAACTGCATGGTTATTGGTATAGTAGACCTAAGGCCTAATATACAGTATAGATAAACCGAAATTCTGTAAACAGTGTTCCTTCCTAGTTGGACCACCCTGTGCATTCCACATGCGGAGATTTCATTTGTTTTTAAAACCGAGTTTGTCAGTACCCTACCAATATTGACTCTGCATTTTGAGAGTTTACTAGTTTTATGCGCAGCCTATATTTGTACAGTATTTTGTATACTATTGGTGAACAAAGAAATGGAGCATTATCGTATGGCCCATTCGAAATTATTTATGAACATCCTCTCTTTACGTAACGTTTTATGGATGTTTCTAAACCCTCCGTCGCAGTTTGGTGATATCATTTAATAAAGGCCAAGTAGCGCTTAGTTGGCGTGCAATCGCAGGGCCCATTGAATTCTCTATATATCAAATGAATGTGGAACGTACAAAATGTATGACGGAGGAGAGTTTACGAGTAGTTTTTTTGGTCATTTACTACAGAAAAATTTAGTAAGTATTACTGACCACAGGTGTAGGTCTGGGAGAAGTCAATAATGGGGCTATTGTTTATGGACTATGTACTACTTGACAGTATACCAACACACTTACGTAACGCTGTTGTCATTTTATTTATGCAATATTTTTCCGATTGTGTGATAGAAATGAGGTTGAACCTGTATATACTACAGAGAGAGAGAGAGAGAGAGAGAGAGAGAGAGAGAGAGAGAGAGAGAGAGAGAGAGAGAGAGGGAGAGAGAATGTATACTGTACAATGTGTACATGTGTGTTATAATATTGAACTGTCCGTATTGGTTAGTGATATAGTTTTACAGTTGTTTTTGCATAATTTTTATGGTTATACAGTCTGCTAATAGTAAGCCTAATTGAATAATATGTTCATATTCTGAACTACAATCCGATTAGCCCATTCGAATAATCGGACTCGAACCTCAATAATTGCATCCATTTGTTGCAGGCCAGAGGCCTTCGCAGGGTTTCAAAAGGATTAGTTCACGCAACTTAATAATAATAGGTAGCTGAGAGTATTTTACTTCCACTAAAAGTAATCGCTTGAAATAAATGCCTTAGTACCCCCCAAAAAAATTCGCTGACAATTACGAACATTTTAATTGGAATACCCTCTACAGTAAACATCTATTATTGACACGATGATCGAATCGTTTGGTTCGATTTCATCCACCAGTCATTACTCTCCTACAGTTTGTTAACGGAGTTTGTTAACTTTGTTAAAAATTAAGTAACAGTGATTAATGTGTGGTGTTGTTTTGAACGGAATGTTGCGACGTTACTGTCTTGTGCAGGAATATTATAATATGACCCTACTTTGCATAACTGACTGGAAAGTCTTTGTTTTTAAATTAAAACACACGATGGAAGCATCAGTATGTAACATTGATTGTTGCTCTAAAGTTTAAATTGAGGGCTGCTATTAGGATAAACATTGTGTAGCCTACTTAAGTACAGTATTAGCTGACCTTGGATGAGCGGACTTGTAACGTCACCTATCAATATTTACTGGTAGTATATAAAATTTACAATGATGATGATCTGTTTGTTCATAATCGCGTATCACGGCCTTGACATTGCAATGTCCATGAACCAAACATCTGATAGCAGTGTATCGAGTCATAATATGTAATATTTAAAAATTACATTTCTGATTGGCATATTTGCATGGAATCCATCTTTATTATTAAATGTATGTGCAATGTAAGATGCCATAGCATATACGCGAATAAATACTTGCGAGCGATTTTTTACATTTTGCTTTTTCGCGTCTTTTACGTCACGAAATAGCGAATTTTTCGTTTGTAGACGGAAAAGTTTCAGGACATTCACGTATCCGCGAGCGATAAAACTTACTCGGTAGTTCGGGCTGAATTCGCTTCGTAAAAATCGCGTACAAAATTCGCTTCTATCTGGCTCTGACAGACGGGCGCGATTTTGTGTGTATTCGCGCGAGTAACCTAAATTCGCAAGAGTCCTCAGGAAAACGCCGATACTTGAAAGCCTTTGGTCAGACGCGAATTCGCTGAAAGCTGAAATTCGCTCGCTTTTGATGGTTTTTCGCGTATATGTGAATTCACCTTTACACGTTTTATCGCCAGTTTCATGCTTGATACTGTACTATACATACCTGTTTCAAGCGCACACTGGAGGATGAGATTATTTTGCACAATTCTGGAAAAGATTGGTGTAATTTTTCAGCTTTATTTATTATTCATAAAAGTATTACATTCTTACTCCAGTGGACTCCTTCATTACCCTCTTATTCGGATTTTCTGAGAACATACAGTACCGTACGTATAATATTATACGTATACGTATAATTCTAGTATTTACCCCCAACGGCTCTGTAAAGCCCACCGGGGTAACGAAAGTAAACAAAATGGTAATAATAATTCTAGTATTTGCTGTGATTTATTTATTTAATGTTGCACAAAAATTAAGATACCCGCACTTTGGCTCTTGTCATGGTCATCAGTTGAAAATGTATGAGGATGCAAGGCATTTCTGAGTATGTGAATTGTGTGTCACAAAAAGGTTAGGCCTCATATCATATATGACTGCAAACACAATGCGTTAACACACGGGTGCAGTTAATTATGGCATAAACCCATACCGACCATACATAGGTCTCTTCTTTTCTGAGTACTTACTATAAGAACGTGCTACAAGGTGTTCTGAAACAAAGCCAATAACGCTCAAAACAAATCCTACAACAAGCAAAAGGAACGGACCGCTCAATTGCTCCAAGTTAAAAACCTGAGATCCAATATCGACCACGCCACCTCCCTTTCCCCTCATCTTATTCCTTCCCTCAATAATCCCCGCAAAGAACTGGTCATAGTTCGAAAGTTTAATCCATCGCTCCATCAATCCGCCTGCAAGAATTCCACTTATGACTCCATTCAAGGCAGGCAGGTAGACCGCATCTTTGTTGACAGCCAATGGATAGAAATAATCCAAGACGGACGCAAACGAAGGCTTAACCAGAAGACGTCCATTGTAGTCCACAAACCGGTTCATTGCGATGTACAAAAGAGCACTGATTGTAGAACATGCCGCGTCTTCGTGCATAACATTCTCAATGCACTGCTCTATGGTGTCGCTAGGAATCAGCTTCTTCTGGAAGGTGTGCACGATGGTTCCGCTTGTGATGTCTACCTTGGCCAGCATGTTGCTGAAGAGAAATATGTGTCCGGCGGGCATGTACAACTTGTAATGAGAGTGTACCAGCTCGTTGTAATCGGTCGGGATACTTCGTTTGGCCGGAAAGGCCATGAACGAAAAGAGCTTGCTCCGGTAGCAGGTGCTTAGGATGGTCACAACGTACAGGAAGAACGTCAGGAATATCTCCGAAGAAGGAGTGGTTTTGATGCGGAAAAATTGCTCAATAAACGCGCCGGAAGTGTACTTAAGAAATTTCGACAGGGGTGGTGCAGAATCCCCATTTCGAACTGTCTTGGCCAAAATCCACAATGTTAAAGCGGATACCACAATGCTGAGTAACGTACAGAACCAAGCCAGAGGCAGAAAAGGCTGCACAATCACACTCCAGGAGTAGATACTTGACGGCACACCAGTCACATACGTAACTGAGTCGAAATGGCAGGCCGTACTTGCATCAACCACTTTCAGCAGATCTGGACTTGGTATGAAGGACAATCCGATGTCAGCCCTTCCGACAATAATGTCTCGGATCTTCCCCACCCATGTGCCATTAGGCAATGGGGCGTCGATCAGATTGTTGATGCTCAGCTCCAAGGCGTACACTTCCCACGTGGCATTCAGACCCAGGGTGGCAAATCCGTTCACAAAATTTTCAGGGAGGCTCACAGGTACACGGGCTTTAATCTTTTCCTTCACCAATATGTGGTCGAAATTTTCGAAAAAACAGATTCGAATAAACTTGCCGTTTAAGTCACGGGCGAAGTCCGGAAAGAGACGTCGGATCCAAACTTTGTCGCCGGATTGATACTTGCCAATCAACACATTGTCTGGCTCACCATCGTTGCAATAGAAGCAGATGGAATGAAGGTCTGCACCACCTGTTGGCTGAAAGCTTGCGATAAGCTTGTACTTCCACTTAGACATCGGTTCCTCCAAAAACATGGCCGAAATTTGCTCAAAATCCGCGTCCCTGATCCAGAATAAGAAGTAGTCATAAGCAAGTCTGATCTTGGATACGGCGCTGATTACATTCAGCAACTTGCGAAAGTTTTTTTGCAGGCAGGTTAATACATGCAGGGTTCGTTCGGTGAACGGAAATGTCTTTGAGGAGGAGTCGTTCACACTGCTTCCTGCACGAATCACCGCAGAAAAGTCAAGCTGTCGATGTCGTTCACTCGAAAATTCCCGTAATGTTCGAGGCAAGTGGTCAAAATCGTGTGACAGTACAATGGACTTTGGCCCACCTGAATCTCCTATTGCCAAAACCAGATCTCTGATTGTCACAAGCGCGTCCTCCGTCCTATCCTTTCCAGTCAAAATAGTTGCACAATTTCCCATACCGCAAGCGATAGTCAATAACATCGCAATTGAACTTGACATGCTCGTATGTTATACAGGCAGAAATTCGCGGGATGGGAAGCTATATTTTAAAAGAACTCGTTTAGATCACATCACACGCCCTCTGGGGTTTCCGAAGAAGTAATTCTGCGACTTGGATACAAAATCCAATACACAACCCTTTTATACAGAACGTTGCAAGACCCACGGATAATGTATTATTGTTATGTTTAGTTTACCTCTATTGATTTGAAACACGGTGGTGGCGTGACAAAAAGAGGGTTTTCCCTTTTTGGGCAGGGTGACACACCAATAATACGAAAAATGCAGCCTGTCAGGTGAAAACATTTGAATAGTGAATCA
Source organism: Catajapyx aquilonaris (assembly GCA_000934665.2). Taxonomy (NCBI): domain Eukaryota; kingdom Metazoa; phylum Arthropoda; class Diplura; order Dicellurata; family Japygidae; genus Catajapyx; species Catajapyx aquilonaris. Next base: position 35,752 of record KZ538834.1, on the reverse strand, counting down.
AACCTATATTTTATTATCGACTGGACTCATCAATCACCGACCACCTCTGCAACACACTACAGGTGCAAGGAAGAGCAGATTAGTATTTTGTTCTATTCGTTGGAGCAATTTTGGTGACACTTTCGTATAGGCAAGCGCCCTGGAATTATTTTATTAGAACTTAGTAAGCAAGTTTATCATGCATACTGATATATTTCAATGTTTTCGACCAGTTGGGCTTTTGGATGACAGATTCCGCACACGAGCTATTCTGGCCACATCCGCTTGAACCTGACCCAATTATCCTATCTGCGGGCCTAATCTGCACGGCAATGTCGGTCGAAAATAGTTCAGTAGGTGGAAATACACTAATGGAGCGGTCCATTTATATACGTGGCGTTGCATTTTATTAGCACTTTAGTTACATAATGTCTTCTGAATTTAAGGCCAGTGTGAGTTAAAGGGACACTCCACTCAAAATGCAAGTTGGGCTCTAAAAATCGGGCAAAAAATCCTGATTCCGAAGGTGCAATCGGTTTTTTTCTACGCGGAACAGAAAAGCCAGGACGAGGCGTTAAAGACTCAGAATTTGCGTCGTCTGCTAATGAGCTGCCCCACCAGCCCAGTCCGCCACCGCCGTGAGCGCCGCCACCGGGCACTAGGCGAAAGTGATACAGTGCTGAAAGTCGGGTCGGGTCAAGAGGTGGCGGGATAAACCTGTGGGACGGACCAAAGATGGCGCGGACCATGGCGTGGATCAAGATGGCGCAAGAATATCCAAATTTCTGCCCAGTCCCGGGCAGTCCCGGAGGAGGCGCTGCTGTTTTGCGCCAGATTCGAATTGCCTAACTTTGACGGCTCGCTCTGGCCTTACCGTTCGTCTCTCAGAAAAACTGCTGATACACTCGGAATCAGGATTTCTTGCCCGATTTTTAGAGCCCAACTTGCATTTTGAGTGGAGTGTCCCTTTAAGTAACGGGAAAATATGAGTGAATCGGTGGAAGAAGATTGAATATTTCGTGTTGCAAACGCTTACATCATTACGTAAAAATTTATAACGATTCTTTTTTCGCAATTGTAGGAGAATACAAAGTCAGCAAAAATGTTTATGGTTGTATAGATTGGTTATTGGGATGAAGTCTTTTTTATTTGTGAATAATCACCCGTGTTATTTTGTTAGTGCTGGTTCAACATATCCTTGTAACGCTACCTAGTCATCAGAATATATAGTCATCAATCATCCTGTCGTACAGAGTTTTTGCAAAATAAGTGCGCAATTTGGAAGTTGTTCTCGTCCAGGTTGAAAGACCAGTTCAAGGTTGTTCAGAATATAACAACACATGCGATGTGCATATTAAGTATAGCACGAGACAATTTCGCAAATATTTTTTACAGGACTCTGTGATGCGTGTGTGACATATCGGTCCATCGAATACATTAATTTTTGGGATACGTAAGTTACTTGTTTGTGCAAATGGTATAAACATGAATCGTCTTCTAGGTCAGTCATACACCAAAGGCATGCACCATAAAACTTAGTTACGACCTGACCTTTATACAAATGTCATGATGATATGAGGCTCTCGTGCAGTGAGTAATTATAATGCAGAATTAACCATTCTCGGGACAGTAATGTGTCAGTCATCTAGTTGCATACATATCTAACAAAATTTTAACAATAAATACTGATGACCAACCTTTAGAAATGGCTCACTAGTTATTAATCGGCAAATTCGTACGATAAGAGCAGGCATGTTACGTAAGTCATCATTTAAATACCTGTACAGGGAAAAGTAAGTTTAAGGCTCGTCTAAAATTCATATATTCCTTAATTCATATTCGGAGATGATGTAACCTTGCACATTGGCAGGAATATTGACGCGGCTTGAATCCCACAAAGGGACATGACTTTGAAACGCCGAGAAAAGCCAGAAATGCTGAGAAGCCACAATGCTGGAGTTGAACTGCGAAATTAGAAGGCAGAAAGGGTAGGCTGGAGTAGCCCCAAGGTTCCTTTTGTAACCGCCAAAATGCGCTTCATTATTCGCGCTCCTTCGGGGGTGGAAAAAAAAGTACGTGAATCCATAGAGACACATGCCCCGCTCTAGACAATTCCTCAAAAGATATTAACGTGAGCAAGGTCGGGAGATTACATTTAAGTATAGTCAATTATTGTGCAAGTCCTTTGACAACTTGTTCCCAGATGACGCGAGAACATCTGGCTTCGACCGGAATAATTAAAGTAATTATGTAAAATTGAGATTGAGTGGAATATGCCATATTTTAGTAATTCGCTACTTGTCAGTAGTTCAGAAAAATTGGTGACCTTCAAGCTCGCATAGAAATTGCAGTATGATCGAGTCAATAAAGTGCCGACCTTAGCCTACTTGCAGCATGCTCCAGAGATATTACCTTATCGCAGAAATGTCATTTTTAAAACGGATTACTGCGAAATTGATTTACAGGAGAGTGTTGGAAACGGCTGCGTAATATCAGAATAATTTGTATTGGCAGCAATTTAAATTCACGCTATGTGGCTCAGTTTGCGACAATCTTGGCAAAGCTTCGGATTAGCGAAAATTGAAGTCAGCAGCGGGAACCTTAGAAATTACGAGAAAAAAAAATTGAGCCGATTATTGAACGTGGGACGAAATCTGATGAAGTCACTTCCCTGGAAAATTGTTCCTTTGAAACCATCAATCAGCTCATTAGCTAATATCACCTCTACTATAGCAGCAAATGTTGAAAATCGCTAATGAGGTTCTTTGCCTCGGAAAAACCATTTCTAAAAGACAAACTTTACGCAAGAATTTAATTGACTGATCGGAAAACTTGAATCAAACTGAATCCAGTTTATGACCGATTATTGCAAGGGACTGAATCAATAGTGCTAATAGTGGCAAAGGATTTTCTGGCCACTCCACCCCCATCAAACCTGATTTATTCATCAGAAATGTTGCGTAACAAGCATCGATTTTAAAGTTTTGCAAGTCCTGCTCGTTTTATATCTATATGCTTCGTAATTAGGTCGAGCCGGGATGAATGCCTTCACAACGTCACACAATTGATGCTGGAAGCAACGTATGCTCCAGGCCTGAATTACACCTCTGCCGCATTGCCTGTGACCCAGTTACATTACAGCTTATGATCCTCTAATTAACTAGTATTCATCGCCTTTCCGTATTTATTTCTGGACCAAAATTGGCAGGACATACGCAATTTATTTGTGCCTCTGGGCTGAAGTTGAAGCCACAGTTTGAAAGAAGTACATAAACGATTTGCACATAGGCATATTTTTGGAAATAATTGCAAAATACAAAAATACATTACAAAACGCAAATATGTACATTTTTCTGACTCCACGTTTGCGTCTTGTATGTAATTAATTATTATATTAAACTGCGACTAATTATGTTAATTATAATTTATTAATAATTATAATTGATTGATCGATAAGTAACTTATTATTTGGTTACATTTTGCTGACTCCCCATTTGTGGCTTGAAATGTTTGTCATATTATAGTGTATTCAGCAGTTTCCAAGTGGCCTTGACCACAATAGTTTTTCGCCAATTTTTCACTTGTCACTTTCAGTTAGCGTCTGTCAATTGCGGCTCTGAGCAGAAACTCTGATGCTGTTTGCAAAAAATAATAAAAAAAACTGTCCCCATGACAACGATGGTCTGCCCTTTTCCCTGACCCATCGTCGAGTGACCCAACGGCGCTAATCGGATCAGAGCCGTGCAAGTTATGCCCCACAGGGTCGTCTCCACCTAGGAAGAATCCGGGGCAATGTCGGGGTGGGGTGGATGACGACGATGATGATGTTGCCAGGGGTTCCTTTCGGGGTCTGGCTCTGTCGGCGCAGGGGCACACACAGCCTCTCTGGCCGACCCCTCCAGAACTCACTCCATCCGCAATCCTTGGTACGCGGCAGTTCAGGCGACATCACCTGTCCCCCCCATAGTGTGCACGTGTGCGCAGGGACACCCTCGTTCATATTTCATCCAGTCAGGCACGTGGTCCCAATCTGTGCGGCATCATGTGTACAGTGCGCGTGGTTCCTAATAAGGCCAGTTTTATTCGATGCAATCAATAGGGGGTGGGGTGGGGGGCAATTTATAGCCCGAAGTTAAGGTCCGGAGAGTTCTGGTTCGAAGCCAAGAGTCGTCTTCCCAAACTAGTTCTTTACGTTAAAACTGTTGTTCGCAAATGTTCATATAAAATAGTACGGATTTTTGCCTAATAGAAAAAATAGGGCGACCTTGAATATCTGGCCGGGTTTGGTCAATTCGAACATTTTTGCAGGAAAACTAGGTCGCGTCTGCACGTCGTCGGCCATGGAAGAAAAAGAAGAGGAAGAGCAGTAAGGGCGTTTGTAGATGTCGTTTGTGGATGTACCTTTTTGGCTAATTTTCTTGCAAATTTTTAAGACAATCCTGCCCGTTAGTCCACCCTTCAAACAGCCAGGTTGCCTAACGATCAGGATAGTTACCGCTCCATAATAGAGCCATAATCTGCAAAAATTCACTAGAGAAATTGACTTAAAAATTAGCAAGGAACATTTTAACACCCCTTGTGGCGAGTGGTATCCCGCTGACTGGCTTTGATTGAAATGCAGGTCATGAGGTCTCTCTCTTTTAAGTTCAACAGGTGTTAGCGGCATGCAAACTCCGAAGGTCTGTTTTCCTTTGAATTAGTATTGTGGCCAGGTCTTGTGTACAGTGCTGGCACCTGATTGGAGTAAGGTGACGGGTCCCGTCGGAATTAATGACGCGCCCTAATTGTGGAAACACACGGAATTGTGACGCCTGACGTCCTGTCATGGCCGCAGCTTGAGGATAATATAGCAAACTTTTTTCCCATAGGACAGCATGCAATATCACACCGTCTGGGTTGACAGTAACTCAGTAGCTCATATAGTTTACTTAATGTTTGCGTAGACAGGATTTCAAATCGAGGCTCAACGCTGATCCAATTTCGTAGCCTTTTGCGCCACTGAATATCAAGAAGGGATATGGGGGGATTAAACTGTTTTAAAAAATGGGGGGGGGGGGGGGNGGGGGGGGGGGGAAACAACATCCTGAGGCAGCAGACACGTTCAGAATTCAGTTTTTGGCTCAAGGATCGATCTATGAGCAACTTTATCATAATGTATGTCTACTCCCAAAAGCTTTTTGGGGAAGTCGCCACAATCCGAGATAAGACGTAAGATGCAACCCAGAATTTTCAATATCACTTAACCCTGCCGATAGAAATATTAATTGTTTATTTAATGCGAAAAGTAAACTGCCTTTTACGTTCACGTCCGCCAATAGAAGCGGAATTTCAAAACTTTTGAACCGTAATATCATCAAACGACCCTAGGAGAGGATGTCACGCCTCTCTCCTATGGAGACCTGCAAAATCGAAAACTTATTCATAGTCCTAATCGTTCAAAGTGGAGGAGACTTTATTGATTTTTAAAACATAAAAAAAGTTCCTCTTTGGGTCCCCCGCGCGTCATACTATGGGAAGAGGAATGATGCAAAAAAAAGTACATATATGAAGGTGAAAGTCGTCGCCATCTTCAGATTGAAAAGTGGGCGGAGAAATCTTCGCTGGAAGGTAAACTTGTAGGAGTAGTATGCAAAAAGTTTTTTTCTGATGTAATCTCTAGGTAAATATTCCCTCAGGACTTGCCATCCAGGAAGGATTGGTTATTGATTCGCCGCTTTTTTCAATACCGTGGCAAACGCTGCCTCTTATTTATTATAATACACCCTTCAGTGTATCAATTCTTCGCTAAAATGGAAACAAAATTTGCGGTGGAAGAAAACACCAATTGGACGGTGTTATGTGTTATGTGTTATGTTATGTGTCAACTCACAAAAATATCAAATCTGAGTTAAGCCAAAGGATCATACTTCATTCAGTTAAAGTCATGCTGGCGAAATCTGAATACTTCTGCCATAACTGACTGAAAAAGACACTGAATTAATTTCACCGTTGAGACATTAAAAGCCCTGGTTTTGAATGTGGGTTGACTCATTATTGCATAAACCGTCCGATTAATATATGAAAATATAAACAGAATCTAAGAGATCGTAGAATACCCAACAAAATGTAAATCTGACCTTTAAAGCTCTTTCCAAATAATTTAGTTCTAATAGAAAAATAGGGGAAAACTGTACTGTGCGCACTATTTAAAAGCACTCAGCCCGCAAAGGCCATATGTACCCTCAGAGTCCATATCTTTCCATTAAGTTGCTTTCATCGGACCGTAATTGGATGCATTTTTCTCCAAGGAAACGGCCCGGATTTTCTTCCCATTCCGGAGACGATTTGTCTCATTTTGGACTCTCTTCCAGTGTCACACAAGCGGCCTGTCACGAGCACGTGCCTCCTTCGCTATTCCGCAAGTTCCTTGTCCTATAGTAGCTTGCAGAGTAGACCTAGTTAGTCTCCAAGGCAAGGGACTGACCTTGCTGGCGTTTCCATGTCTAACAGATGGAAGTGAACGCTATATGCAAGTCGGAAATAACATTTTGGAAGCGCTCCATTCCACGAGGGAAACTTGTTTCCGGAGACGTCTTCATGATGGATTAAACACTAAAGATTTTTTTTTTTCGCAAAATATAATTTATGAGATAGATTCAGGGTACAAGTTTTTACCTTAATTTTATTATCAACCTGGGTCGCTCGATATTACATCGATCCAACCTTTTGAAGGAAAGGTATTTGGGACGAGCGGGACATTTTTGGAGGTTTTGGGACAGACACGTGCAGTCACGAAACAAATGGAGGAAATGGCAATTAGCAGCGTCTCATCATGGGAAAACGTTTGAAATGGGGCTTGCAATTTGTCGACGGGAAATTCAGTTTTGAACGTCATTTGCTCCGTTTTTTTT
>KZ538834.1:0-28796 GCA_000934665.2 Catajapyx aquilonaris | reverse complement strand
GTGCTTCTCGGCTTTGATCGAGAGGAAATTGAGATTCGTAGGATGACCCAGATAGTTGGGACAAGTTGAGATGTTGTTTACTCAGCTTGGACTTGGAATTGACTCAATCAACGGCCGAGAAAAACAAGAGAGGAAAAAAATAGTTATTTTTAGCAAAAAAAAACCCGAGAGTAATTAAATCACTTATATCGCAATTGGCCAAAAATTGCGATACGAAAAGTTGTCGGTAATAGCGCATGCTAATCCGGCCAGCAGCGGTGTGAAGTAACTTATGTGTGACAAATTGCACCGTCACATGGCGCCACGGGATTACAACTGCAGCTGACGGGCACTTTTTTTCCGGTCGCCTAACAATAGCTAAACTGCATGTGACAATGAGCCACTTACATTAGTGTCGCAATGAATATGGACTGGACCGATGGGACTCCGCGGTGAGACCAAACTGCTACCTCTCAGCATTTATGTCAACTTCTATAGAACTACTACTACTACTACTACTACTACTACTACTACTACTACTACTACTACTACAATATAATCTGCAGGTTGAATTTTACAAGCGGAAAAAGTGCAGATTTGAATCGTTGCAAAACACGTAATTGGCCAGCTGTAATATTTTATGGTCAATTTATAAGGTTGCGCAGTTAGGGTTTGGCCACAAATCATGTTTGTTCGCATATTCATTCCCTTCCCTTCCTTTTTATAGGCACTGGGTGTAATAGGAAGGGAGTGTAAAAAAATACCATTCTCTAGTGAGCCCTTAAGAAGATCATGATATACCTCCCATGCGAAGTTTCCTTTTTAAGCCTGGAGGGTTGGATGACAATGTCTTTGTGCTGTACGTATGCCCTGCTGTGAGAATTTCAATGTGACTCTGACGCCAAAAGTGGGGTTCGCGTGATGGCCATGCTCGTAGGAGAAAAAGCAGAGTCGTGTAGCTGACAAGAGATTTTCAGAAAAATCATACTCGTTTTTTATCAACTTAGAGAGTGGATCGTATTTTCATTGGGGGTATAATAAATGGGGGCAAATATTTGCATGCATAGTGAATAAAATTAGAAACTTTTTCAGATCATTTATAGAACATGGATCAATCGGATTGTTACGTAATCGCACTTTCGTGCTTGTGCGGTACATGACCGCATTTGAGGGATCATACGTGGTCCGGAGTTTTTTTTTCCTGATCAATTTTCTAGGATGGATGGTTTGGTCGTCACGCGAAACATCATTCCTTCATATGGAATTCTCTATCGTAATGATGGTGGGTGCTTAGTGTATCGGAGCCATTGTCCAGCTGCCATGTCAGTGACCGGCTTCATAAATCAAACTGTTGTCCGCAGGTACTGCACGTTATTATTTCACACAAGAAGGTGATCTGGGGCGCGGATTGGTATACGTGATATCATGCTGCATGGAAGTGTGATGTAATGATTTTTTTGTTTTTAGTTACATTAATGGTTGGCAGGCCATATATTATACAAAAGCTGTTTATCGAAATATTTGCGACAATATTTGCAGCGTTTCGAATTGATTCCGTTGTGTTTTGGATGCTGTGTATATTCTGTGTCTCTGGGATAATTGAAATCCAGTGGATTCATCCTGTTCAATCATAAATATGTATTTAGGCCAGCAGTGCTTTAGTAAATAATCACAATAAGCATGCGCCTGTAGTGTCCAATTTGTCGTTTAGTTTTGGTGTACGTTTAGGTTTATGTTGCCAGAGTTAATACGTACGTGAAGGACAAATGTTTAAATGACAAGACGAATAGAGGTCATATCAAAGTCATACTTATGCATATTGCCAGTACAATTCCTCTCGTTAGCTTGTACACTTCCGTACTTCTCGGTATAAAAGGAAACGGAAACTTGCCATGGTTTAGTAACCGTGACCACATATTTCCCTCCCTGTCGGTATAACATGTAGGGTATGAAGGCCGCTAATTACATGCGCATACTATTGACTCCCAAATGAAGTTTTGAAACACGATATTTTATTGGACGCCCTTAGAGCAGGAACCAATTTCCTGCTTTATCATCTCATGGAAGTTTCAAATGAAAAATTCTATTTTGCGTCACATACTGAGCCACACATCGACTCTTGTGTTGGCAAACTCTCTAATAAGCATGGTCGACATGTGATTAAATTTATTACGCCGTTCCTAATGGCCGTCTTCGAAATAGACACCAGCCTCGTGGCACAAGGTGATCTCACGACCTATTTGTTTTCAAGGTAGTGGCGATGTCATTACATGCGGTTTACTCGCCCTTGAATTCAATCCGTGTAATCATTTGGTTAATTAGGCCCGAGTGCGCATCAGGAAGATGTGCCCTCTTTTCCTAAGAGCCAGATAACGAGAGGTCATGCATATTAATTAAGGAAGCACACTTAAATGAAGGGGGGGGGGGGGAAATCAGTTAAGCAACAGCATCAATTACATATCGAAAGGGGTTGACCACAAGTTGTCCAGAACTTCCTCCGTGTCCTTCCGTCATGAGGAAAGGAAGCATTGTGCGATAGGCAGCACGGATGTGAGTGTGGTGTGTGCCAGCCAGCCAGACTTTAGCGTGGCCGCTCAACAGGAGCATGTTGACTCTTCTCCTGAACAGCTCACGTGTCATGCGCGCCGATTAAAAAGGCCCCAGTGTAGTGCCAGTTGAAGAAGGTGATCGCAATGGTGAACACCGAAGGCGAAGAGGGCCATCAGCATCGAAGCAGGCCTCGTCCACCAGCGCTGGTTCTGAAGGAAGACAATGCACCGACATCGCCTACATGCAGCAGTTCGGGAAGAAGCAGTTGGGAACCCAGCAGCGGTACGTCATCTCCGTTGTCGGTCCGACGTCGTCTGTTACGTCTCATGTCGTCCAACACTGACGATGGGACGCCTCCAGAGACGCCATCGACCCCGTCGTCTAAAGGGTCCAACAAGCAGTTCTTCCCCTGGAAAGACCGGGTCATGTTACGACCTAGGGCACGGAGTGTGACCCCAACATCCAGGTTCTACACACCACCACCCTCGCCGTCTCCAAACAGTCTGCCTGATTCACCTTACAAGACCGAGGTCAGGAGGGGGTCAGACGGCCTAATGGGGTTGAAAGGTCAGAAGGGGAAAGTGGCCACACTCAGAGTTCACTTCATGATGGGCTCCGAGAGCAAAGGCAGACCAAAAACGGCGCCTCAGAGTCCTTTGAGCAAAACTGAACGCACCAAGGACCAATATGGCCGGAAGGCCAAAGGTCACTGGCGCTCTTTGTCCGACTCAGTTCGGGCCATCCGGTTTGTGAAGACCAAGAACAACACTCCCGAAACCAGCCCATTGGCCACACCTCAAGCGTAAGTTACATTCTGCAACTTGCTGCTGCTTATAATTAATAACAAAATTAATAAATGCCCAGGTGTTAGTCTTATAGTGTGATTGACAAGAATGTTCTGGGTGAGAAAGGGCCTTAAACCGCAGCGTTCCATCGTGGCCCCGCCTGTTAATTAACCCCTGGCGTCGTCTCTGTATTGGCTCCGATGTAATGAGTGCGGGCCAATTTCGACAGAGGGAAACCCAATGTGGCGTTTATATGGAAGCAACCGGATCAATATGGTGCTTGATTCACACTCAAGGTGGCCCCAACTCAGACCGTTCCCAAGAAAATCAAGATATCAGGGAAGACAGATATTGGCACAAAAATTCGGACAATGGTTGTTGACCCTCCAGTCCACTATCGCGAAATAGTTTTTTTAGCAGGATGCGGCTCGGTCTTATCTGTTTCCTTGAAAACGTTGTATGCAGAGCGTACGCAAATAGGGACCGAATTTATTAGGGCGGAAATTAACGCTGGGGACCAATCATGTTGGATGGCTGAAAAAGAGGCTTGTTTGGATTGGGCTTTGCGGCAATTAGCTTTGTGCACAGGTGTTGGGATCGTTCGATACAGACACTAGCGGCTATCCTGATTTATAGGCAACCAACAGTGATAATGAAAGGTATCACCCCCCTCTTTTTTTGCCAATTTCAGACACCTTTTGTCCCGCAAATCTAGCGAGCTCGCGCCTCCCAACTTTCGTGATATTGGATGATGGATTTCTCGGGCAATCAATCAAACTGATTGGCCGCAAACCGTTGGCAAGGGAGGTTTAAGATGAGGGGGGGTTGGCGGAGCGCATCCTGAACGTGGTTCGAGTCAGAGGTCGAGCAGACTTGGCCGCAGAATCTGGGATTAGTGGGTAGGGAGGGGACCTGATTCGCCTCTCTCATCAGGGAAGGAGATTAGTAACTTAACAACAACCACAGTCAAGCCTCCTGGGTAGCTTTCGGGCTTAGTATGCAAATTAGCTTGGAGTTTGCCAAGTCTCGAGCTGATTCTTCTTTGGACCATCAGGACATCATGCCAGAAATGGGAAGGAAACCTATATGATTTGCCCTGACGTCAGGTGTCAAATATCACTGAGTCTTCATCAGAACGGATTCTGAAGCACGAAGATTTCATTTCAGATGCCAGATACTGCCGGTGTTTGCAGACTTCTCTATTCGACTTGGGTTCAGGCAGCTCAGGTCATAACTTGACATTGTGGCTTTATCCGGGTATTAACGGGGTCATGAAACTTGGAAGCTTGGATGCCAACCCTGTACTTCATTTGCTGGGAAGAACAAATCTGTTGCAAGAGCTAATAAAAAAAGGGTATAGCTTCAAGGTGATGAAGTTGCACTCGACAAGAAGAGGGGGAAAAAAAGGCAGGGTTTGCGTCAGAAAGTGTGTTCAGATATGGTTTCCATAGACGTTGTTTGAGTTTCATCTCACGGAGGAGGGGAGAAGAAGTAAGCGGCATATGTTTCCTGCTGCAGGGTGTGTTGTGAGAGGTAATATCAGTGGTTGACAACCCGGTCGTAAATTCAACAAGGTTGATCGAAGGGTGGGTGGTGAAATAACTCGATGGGACAATATTGCTCAAGGACCACTGGCTGCCTTCTTGCATTATGTTCAAACGTAACCGGCAGTAACAGCTTCCTGTGGTTTTATTGGCCAACTTTGCTGCGTAGTATACAGGAGATGACGAAACTTCCATTTTGATTAGTAAAGGTTCATAAGGTACAATATTATTTAATATTTTAATCCTCAGAAGCACACGAAGTCTTGCAATATTTCCAAAAAAACATTGTCACGAAAGTGATTAGTGTCAGACAAAAAATACATAAATTCAGTAAAAACTGCATGGAAATGGACATGGATGTAAATTACGGTGGAAATGCTTTCTAATGTATATTAGAGAATAATTGTATTTTGACATGTTAAAAAGAAATGCCAATTTTTCATTTGCAGAAAAGGCGCCTGTCTGCAGGATCTCGACCTGGTCAAAAATCATCAAAGGTAAGAAATGCTTAATTAATTTTTTTTCTTTATAACCTTAAGGCTATATTATACTAGAAATCTGCGGCATCCAATTACGTGCCTGTAATGTGATTGTGGTGCATTATGGACCTCACTTAACACGCACCCTTTGATCTCCGGAGTGAATATATATAGGGAAGCGCGACGTATATGCCATAGATGAAAAAAAACCCTGCAATATTCGTTAGAAGCCTAACCTTGAACTCTTGTCAATTATCTGCGATCAAAGGATGGAAGATAAAGAGCCTCGACGGTCGTTATTATCGCCATTTCCGTTCCGTTGGACGCTCTTTGCGTCATTTCCTCCTGGAAATAGGGGCCGATTAGCCCCCCCGCACTTCAATAAGATTCATACGCTCGTTAGCAATTGTGCAGATAACTAAAGAAAATTAGCGCATTTTGTCTCATATACCCCGCAAGTGACCCATGTAATCGGCGATAATTAGTCCACCTGCAAATCGTGCCATTGCGGATTGGAAACAACCATGAATTCATGTGACATTGTTATGCAAATACGATCACAAATCATCAGCAGCATTTCAGGGTTTCGTCCGATGTCTGCCATCAGTTTGAGCGTCTGTTCTTATATATAGAATCCGGGTTGAAAAATGGTCGCGCTGATGACTTTTGGAGACATGAATTGTGTGACAGCAATATTTACGATCTGAAGCTAAATATGGAGATGTATCTGGCAAGGACGAGGAGATGCTGCTGCAGCCTTGAACAATATAGATTTATCTCTGCCAATATGACCTTGTGTCAGTTTTTAAATACAAAATTCGAGTTTTTCTGGGAAGGTCTTCAGCTGAGCCGCATGAATGTGGCCTTTTTTGCATTTTTATATTTTAATCCCCAACCTTATTATTCCACGAGAGCAGAGACTTGGAATTGAAATTCTTCCCCCCTGGGTCAAGATTCTCATGTCTTTAAGGATGGTAATTAAGGAAGCGGAGAATAGTGAATCCCAAATTAGGCGGATTATTATAATCTTAAAAATTTTCCAACCTATTTTATCACCTCCTGAAAATGGCAATTATTAACATGACACACTTTCCAAAATTCGCACTGGGTCAGTTTGACGTTTTTTATTTTGATCGATAAGAGTAGTAATGAAGAGAGATAAAAGGTGGCTCTCTTTGCTTGCGCAGAGTGAGTTTACTCTTTTCTGCCATCTGGCTCGAAGCAGCGGAACTTCAAGGCTTAGGATCTAGGTTAATCTCGCCATCTGTGAACGTGTTGTGGACTGGTGTCGAGCAATAAAAAAAATAATTTTGCCTTGAAAACCAGAAGTCGATGTAACTCATTAGAAACAGTCGCAGTACCTCGTTCTCAAGTTTTAATTTAATTAGAGCACTTACAGCGTCTTTAACTCTTATCTGTCGCGACTTTATGGGCTCTTAGGAATTTTTGGAGACAAATATTTTCCCAGCCTCCTTTTGTCGTCAGTTAGAACATGACTGATCCGGATTGTGTACAAACTCTGGATTATTTTGAAAATATACAAAATTGCTTACACTTCATGACCAATTCGTATGAGAGTAGTTTCAACGAGAGAGCAGCGTTGTAATAATTCCACGCATAAAATTTGGCATATATATTTATGAAGGTAATATGTAAAAATATGTAATAATTTAATTAATGAATTAAATTCATTTTGTACCCCGTTCTCAGACCAGGGGTCTTTTTGGGGGAAATAATTTAATTAATTAAATATAAACAATACCCTATAGGCCTACAACAAAGAAAATAAAAATTACAGGAAATAATAAATGCACAAAAATATTGTAGCCTAATAAATGAAAAAAATATATAGAAATAACCATCAGCAGACATATTTTTGTATAGTCTACCATATATGATCAATTTATTAATCTCGCACTATAATTTTATTAGAGGCTTTGAGTGCAAAAGCTTGTTGATGAAATTATGAGACCTTTTTCAGCGGCCCTATAGGCGGTTGCGACTATAAATAAAAAAGGAGGAAAAAAATGGATTTGCTTCATTTCTGTCCCCGGTTTAAATTTAATTTATGCGTGATTAATGGACAGCTCCTTTTTTGCCCATATCAGCAGCTTCCTTTTCGGTGGGTGGGCTAAAAAGTAATTTCTGCAAACTGTGCCCATGGCGGCCGGTTCGTCAAGCCACCAGGGGATTTACGCTTCCAGCACCGAAAAAAGTTAACAACAACCAAAATAAAAGAAAATACAAAAGGAGACGCGGGGGTGGTGGAGGAGAAAGTGTCACAAGGGAACCCTTTCTGAAGAAACCGTCTACACGTTCTCTCAGGCCAAGCTTGACTTTGCAGCACGCTTGATGCTTTGCCAGGTGTTGTGTTGCACGAGTCAAAGAAACCGAGATAACACACCTGTACAGTATTAGCCTGCACGTGGACTCATATTGTGCAAAGATATTACGTTGCATCGAAAATCTGCCAATATTTTTTATTTGCAAGATATACGTGTATAAAGTGTGAACTGTTATGAGAGGTGTTATCGGGCACCATGTGTTTTGACGATTTTTTAAAAGTGTGTGCACATAATGTAGTAAAATACATATGAAATAATACCCTGTGGAGAAGATTTGCATTCATATGCCTGATGACACCTCCTTATCATAATGTTTCCGCCATGTTGCACCGCATATGCGATGGCGGACTTAATTTGCATGCGCACTTGCACTGTCTCTTGAACGAACCTTTAATTAACCGTTAACGATGTTAATTCTGGTTCATAACGAGCTAAATGTATTTTCCAAGAGGCCTAATTGGCCGAGACCGCAGAGTCCGCCAACTGAATTTAGGCCAGAGCTCATCTGGTCCACCTTCGTCATGGTTGCCTTGTACAGGTCTGTTGCGGAATTTCCACCAGCTTCGTCGGGCTAAGAACATAATCAGAGTTGATCATCATACCACAGAGACACAACCGAAAAATTTAATTAGGTCCAGCGATACATAAATCAGACACGTGGGTGAAAAAATACACCATTTTCGCCGGCTCCCATAGCATTATTTTTCGACAACCAAGATTTATTGACATCTCCAGAAGGCGCTCCTACGACTCCAGGCTGTCACTTAGCGCGACATAATATTCCTCCAGGGAACTGCACAACGTCGCATCACTTAGTCATGATTTTAAAATCGAGAATTTCTGAATCCAGTCGATAAACACACCTGCAGACTTCCTTCAGGTCAATGCAACGCTAAAGGTTATTTTTCTCATTTTTTTGAAAACGCCGGGTCCCACTGTTACGTAACAGTTTACCAGATAGATAAGCGGAGTATGTGGGGATGGACTGTTTGTAAACAGACACAGCTGGAGGAGATTCCGCAGGGTTGCCCGTTTTCGTCACCAGACATTGGGAAGTAGCGAAATGTCGTGTTTATTTTCAAGGCTTGCATTTGTGGGGGGGTCTAAAAAGCTGACTGTTGGTTTGCACGGAGATGAGAGGAAAAAGCTGATTTGCGGGAGATGGGCTTCAAAATGTAAACATAACGTTGTTTAATTCAGGGCTGAACATCGCTTGGAACATCGCTTTCATTTTGAGCCGTGCAAATTGAAGCGATGCATTTTAAAATACCCGCTGCTTCTGAAATATTCAGTCACCGTGAATGCTTCACATTACCTGCCGCTGACTTTTCAAACGTGGTCGAAATGCATGCCAATTTTAGCATATTCATGAACATGTCTGTATTGTTATGCTTTTGTTATCTCCCAATGGCGTGATATAAATAAATAGTATGTTATTGCACAAGTCAACCTGCGTGAAAACCACAACCGGAACGTATAAGCCGCAACAATTTACTTTTAATAGGCCTATTATTAGCAGGTGATTGTGCGGCCCAAGCAACGTCGCAGTGCAGTTCCAGCCGTAAATAAGCCCAGTTTTTCCGGAGATGACGACCATAAAAGTCCGTCAAAAATGGGGGGCCATCCCTCGTAACCCCAACCAAAATGACTCACTTTGCAGAAAAACTACGTCCATGTCCAAGGTAATAGTGAGGGACGCAGGTTGGGAAGTGGCAACATGGCTTCTTCGCCAGCTGAGTCGATGGTTCAATACTAGGAGCAGGGGCGAATGTGGGTCACCTCCTCCTCTGTAGCCACAGGGATTAATATCAGCTACGCCCCCCATCATATTTGCCACCTCTCATCCCCATATAATCTTCTGAAATGGAATCAAGCACGTCGCTTCCATTTTTACTCGATCAGTTCATATCCGCATTAAAAAATAGATGCCCTTGAGATTATTGCTCAATTGCATAACAAGCTCGTTTGAACTCTGTAAAGCATGACATACACGTAGTACAACCTAGGGCTATTGTCATGTTCACTCCGGGAGATTTTTGGTACCAACAAGTTGACAACCACCCCCCGTTGGCTATTCGAATCCTCCCGGGGTGTTGTTATACAAAATAAAAACGTCGATTTGGCCTGACCCAATTTTGGGCAATAGATTTTCCATTCCCAAGCAACAGTCAGCCTCCCTCGACTGCGCAGCTCTTCATCTTTTTTTGGGAGATGGGTGGAACATACCCCACCCACTGCAACTAGTTCACTCTTGGTTAACGAGGTTACGCCAGGATCGAAATTTCAGGATCGGATGCTGTATCTTCCTCCGGGGCTGCATTGCGGTAGGTCTTGCTTGGAAACATGCAACAGAGAAAGTACACTACAATTGTTTATCAACACGTGGCATTTAAATGCTTCATATGCATCATAATGTCGAATGAAAGTTGGTCGGATGTATTTGTACGGGCTTAAATTTTCAATTTGTCTCCGAGCACTGCTGAGTATATCTAGAAAGCAGGCGATACAATATTGACATATGGGAACGGTGTCAAATATTTGTCCAACGCACAGAGTGGAGATCTGTCCAAATAAAAAGCTGGAAGTGGAATCAAAAATCGTCCTTTAAAAAAAATACTATCTACTTCCTAACTGGGGCAGAATCGCCAGATATGCAGGCTTCTAAGTGCTGAACATTGTACGGTTGACCATTACAGCAAAGTCTGGCAAACTTCACTCGTTATTAGAAAGTTAGCAGTCCCTGCACTGAAACGTGAAAAAAAAAGTTTTGCCTTTCGTCAAATGAAGATGTTGTCGAGGACTCCATATTTCAGCCTGGCCTTATTTCAAGCCTGGCTTGTTACATCGATTTTGAAGTTTGGCGACTCATTTACATCCATAATGAAACCTCAAGGCTTCTTTGGGGACTTATTATTGAGGGGTGGAAAAGACTGAGGTCTTTTCAGCCGACGAAAATTTTAGTAATGGAATTTTCACTGTTTTAATTTTGGCGACTGTCAACCGGTGCGACCATTTGTCAACCGTACAATATGTCTGAAGCCCTGAACACTTTTGTTTCATGGAGTGTGCCATGTAATTCCAACCCTATGAGCAGGAATTGGAGGGTGTTACAGCACAACACTAGCCGTTGCATGCATCGGATTCCTTGCCACGGAGGATTCCAGGAATGAGAATTTTCTTCTGGAACTTATTGTTTGGCGACGCAATTAGCGGCGCAATCTAGTCATGCGGTTTCGACAATATCCAAGCTGGAAAGTGGACAAAGCCACTCGACGCGTTCCAAACGCGTCTGAACGCAACGCCATCTTGAATTACATACACGTGGATTAACAAAATGACTTCACGTGCATCAAGGATGTTTCCGTTGGTTTAAAAATACGGCTTTTCCAATTGTGTCTGCCTGTTCCGGAGTTAATCATCCAAACGGCGGCCTAAAAACAAACTCTGCAGACACCAACTCCAGCCAGAAGAGTGGTGCAAAAAATATATGCATAAAAGAGAAGGGGGGTGTGGGGACATATTCGGATGGCATTTGGAGGACCTCTGAGGTTGGGATGGTCCAAAAGTGGGAAAGCTCGAGGGGGGGTAGGGAAGCATCATCACAAAAGAAGAGCAGAGAGATGGGGAAAAATGATCCTCTTGACTGAAGTAAGGGAATATTTAATGCGATGACGTATACTGGGCATGAATATTTTGACGCACGTGTCAATAGTACGGCGAGAAATGATAGTCATTCGCGCAATGTGCGATGGCAGTAAACACAAACAAGGTCGTTGTTTTTCGCAAATGATTTAGATTCCCATTAGGCTGCAGCTGGACGAAAAAAAATATATCTGAAGAACTTGGGGCGATATCGGGAATGTCTCTGGAGTTTCTCAAAGTGCGCCTGTGTTGTGCCAACTGGTGCGTAGCAACTCGTTGTCAGGAGTTTCATTAAACTCAGGTTGATTAATGCCTGACAGACTTAATAGCAATCAATGGTGTCAATGCGAATGGAACACGAATTACATGCTATTAACCTGGTAATCAGTGGTTGGAATACAGTGCAAATCAAATCCAGCGACTAATCCTATCTATCGATATCTAGCGAAACACAACACGAACAGAATGAAGCCATGGCTGAATATTTTCCTCAACTCACATTGCGCTGTACCCTGAATTTAACCCTGCCATTACAAGTCTGTTGATCATCCCCATAAGGAATCAGATCACGTCTCCATAGTCGGACGTTCTCTGCAGAACTAATCTCAAAGTACCAGCCTTTAGACACACAAAAAAGGAGGAAAAAAGAAAATGAGAAAAATGACACCCACTGGAAAGCACATCTAGAGAAATGGCTCGTTTGCATTCGCCTATTCGCGTTCGGTCTGCCTACAGCTTTATCTCTCCCTACTCGGGCTTAGAGAGATCCCAAATTAAATTCACACGCAGTCGAGTCGGACGCACCTCGTTCAATCTGCGGATGCGTATCAGACCAGGGTTTCAGGGCTTTTTCAGGGTACAAAATGTGCTGGCGCTATCGGGGGAGGTAGATAAGAACGTGATTTTGGTGTCCATTCAGGCTCAATCCTGGGGACAGGTTGCAGCGTCCCTGTAGGCATATACGACTCTTGATTTTTTGAAAGTACAAATGGCACCATTGGGGCCATCAGTGATGTAATACAGTGTGATAATCTGCTACCTTCTAAGTAAGAGTTGCTACCGGCAGGATGGAAAGCGAATCAGTCGTGGGAATTACTTCCTGCAGCGTTTCGTGTAATGAAGTTAGCTGATATACTTAGCAAAGCTATGAATAAATTTGGTCGAGTTTGCCTGCATTAGTGATTACGAGTGTGGGATTACAAGATCCGTGAAATATTGCAATTAAAGCGCTCGTGATACGTAATGCAGTCGGTAATTTGGCATGCACTTTAAAAGCGTGCTGTCATTAACGAGGTGTTTCGTAAATTCGTGCATAGCCGAAAATGTTGCATGGATTACGTGGTTTATGGTGCTTAGTACATTTTAGTACAGTACTATACTGGTAGATCAATATTTGCTTATTCTTACCGCATCAATCTGGTCATATCTCTGTATCGTGGATTCCGCATCTGATAACTCGCAAGTAAATAATGCCCATTCACACAGCATATTTTGTATACTTAAAGGTCGCTCCGATCATCAATTATTACTGGTATTACAAAGGGAGTGACTAAAAGAATGTTTTCATGACCATATATACCGAATGACGACTGGATCACACTTGAAGTAATGACGCAATGAGCAATTATACTGGTTCTCACTTCTCATCTCTCACTGCCCAACAGACCAGGTTTTGTTGCTCACGTATATACACAGCTCTCTCCATCAAGTGGCAGTCTGGGATTATCTGATATGACAGGCCACCTTCTTTTATCCCCTTGCATGCTTCTGCTTGGTCCCGGACGATAAGTGATGAGGCCCTAAGAAGCACGAGCCAACTCAGGCAGCAATTTTAGTAGGTCATCAAGGACCCTGAAAACGAAAGGATGGGCGTAAAACCTCGAGCAAAATAGCTCGCGGCTACTATGTTATCATTGCTATAAAGGTGGAAGCTACACACTGTGCCAGAAATTGAACACAAATTTTTAGCAATTTTAACTTGTCATTTCAAATAAAAATTTCTCAGACAATTTTAATTTCTCAACCTGCTCATTATGCCACACCCTGTACCGCACACGTGAGGATTCACCTAGGGAATCCAAATTAGGCCCAGTTCATTCACCTTGACTACACAGCTCTAGAAAGCCTCCATCCTGCCTGCTACGTGCACTTTTATGCATCATTCATCACGTTCCCAACTTTCACTCTGACCGGTCACGAGGTCACCAACTCTTCACCAAAATGCATGCAAATCATTCCCCCGTTTGATTTCCGGGCTCCCAAAATACCCTCGCAGTAATTCCAAGAATAGTACTCTCTACCACGACATATTGCAATAACCTCGCGATTCAGCCTTGCACTAATTAGTGGACACAGGTGAGCTTCTAGTCTCGACGCTAATAACTCATTCATTAAACCGACTGCAAACTAGATCGTTAAGTTCCAGCCTCTCTCTCTCTCTACATGACTATTAAATTCTATCAGGTGATGAGAGAAGTTTGCTGGCTGGTAGGAAATGAAAGTAATCATCGAGGTTCCGCTCCTAATTTCGTTCATATCCTTTTCAACCCAGTTTTTTTGGGGGGGCAAAGTCACGTAGTTTTTGAGTGGGTCCCGCACCCCGTAATTTATTGCGCGTAAGACTTGTCGCCGGCGTGCCGGCATGTCTGGAGGAGTAATGTGACGGAAGTAATGCGTTTTCGGCTCCTTTCATGAAAAGACGCGTTATTATTCGGATGATAAGGAGCGCTAAAGGAGAAGGATTATATTGCGTTCTGAGAATTTGCGTGTTACCCTGTACTATGGGAATGGGTGTAGTACTGGTGACGCCACTACCCGGCGGCAAAAAGAGCGGATTGAAATTTGGCTTTACATTCCGGATATCCCAATAGTTTCTTACTCCGATAAAGAACGCGTAATCGCATGTTGACTCCAAGTGAAAGGGACAGTAAGTGAAAGTGTAGGGTGTGTACTGCACCAGTCAGCTTCCCGAGCCCACTCGAAGTATGTCGGAATCGACCGAACGTCAGTGGTGGGGAGAGGTGGGTGGTAGAGCTGGGGATGGAAAGAGGGTCCGTTGTGCGCCGACACCACCAGCAGACCTAGTCAGCTGATCGAGCCTGCACGTTCTCCGTACCATTCGTTCCTCCGAGTCATTCATTATATTGTATGGTCCACCACCATCTACTGGCCTGCAAGATGGTTTCGAGCCAGGTGAAAGCCAGGAAGTCTGATGGTTCCAGCAGTGGAAGTCAGCCGTCGACGCCGAAGAAGGGCGTCGGTGAAGGTGAGGAGCTGTCCTTACCCGCGGGTTTGTACCCGCCACGGAGCCCGGACGTCCGAGAGAGGGCAAGACACGGCCTGGCCTGCTTCCGGGTCTTCCGATTCTCCAAACTGCTCTTGGACACTCACTGTTAAGCGGAGACGATGAAGAAGATGATGCCCAGCAGTCTTTTGGTGAAACCGGACTTGTAGAATAGGCCTCTAAAATTGTTTGTTTTTCCGGAGAGGTGCTACACTGACCTGTTAATTTTTTTTGTGGATTAGATCATGGTGCACTGTTTTTTTTGGCGGAAATCTTTAATATTTATATGTTTTTAGGGGGGTTTAAAAGTGCAGGTTGCTTTGTCAGACACACGGGTTGTTTTTTTCCTAATTGGATCGGTGCGGTACTCTGCGTACATAGCACTGTACCGGCCCTGCTGACTAATTAATCATCATTGAATTTTCCGTCCCGGGAGTGTCTGCTAAAAGGAAGTTGCACTGAACGAGGATACGAGCCATTATTTATTCATATTTCGCGACTATACAGGGGGGGAGTGTGTGTGTATGTCACATAAGAAGCCAATACTGAGGCCAAATATTATTATGTTTTTTTTCTGCATTGTTGCAAAACGACCTCGAATGTTTCTTTTGGAAAAATTCAAGCTGAAATGAGTAGCAACTAAAAGAGTCATTAGTGGGGAATGCTGCTGGGCATATTGTGATGGGAACGGAAGTACAAGGCAGTTCTGGTCTCGTAATTATCGCCGTAGAGGAAATTGATAATTGTTTCTAGGAGAGTGGTTTTAGCATAACTGTGGTACTTACTGTTAAGCATAACCTTATCTGTAAGGTCGTTGAGGTGATTCAGCTTGGAAGAAGAGGTTTGTTTACACCCTTGACATAATACACACAAAAAGAAAGATGTACAGCCCGGGTGTTTATGCCAGAGAATGTTCGATTATTTTTTATAGCCAATAATGCGACCACGAACCAGCAATCCGCTGTTAGCCAGTTGCTTACATTTTTTTTTCATTTCCAAAGCAGGGTAAGGGGCAGGTTTATTCATGTGATAATAATACTAAAGCAATAAAAATGGAAGGGGGCCGTGACCCTGTGAAGCAGTTCCGCTTCTACCTGTGCGAGAGCTGTATTGATTGGCGAAGGAAAATGCTTGGGATCAGGTGTACAGTACGTGAGTTCAAAAACCTTGCTGATTCTTCTGAATAGACAAAGCCTGCCTCAGCTTCTGTTCCTGCTTGTTTAAAAAAAAAACCTTTCCCTCTTGCACGTGGTCAAACTCACGGGTACTTTTTGAAGTGAACAAAATATCGGGTCTTAATGCCAAATTGCATTTATCTGAGGGATAAAAAAATTTATGTGCAACTGAGCTGACAGTTTCCTGATTTTTTTTTGTTTTTTTTGTTTTGGTTGAAGGGGTTGCATTTTGTGGTTTTTCGCACAGCAGCGACCGTTTGTTTATTGGAAGGCTGCTTTTATATAGCGAAGTGGAAGTGTGAGTTGTTGTACGTAAGAGTTGGGGTTTCTGAAAAGTGTGTAGTGACAACTAGAGGAATATTGTGAACCGATCTATCTCGAACTCTTGTTTCTTTTAAAACACAAAAAATAACCCAATCATCTGCACACTAGCTGTGTATTTTTATCTCGTTACTGTGTAATCAGACAGATCAGATGGACACAGCTCTGTAATAAAAGTGAATTGGTCATGACGTTTGCAATATGTATGCATGTCTCCTATCATTACTCATTACATAAATCGGCCGGACCTTGACCTGTCCACATAACACGCAAACCTATTACGTCAACATAAATAGACGTAATCATCAGGGAGTTTACCCTCTGTTTTTATGACCCAACCTTGGCCTCTGTCTTCACCAAAACACACACACTCGATGGACTCAAGCTGTGGACAGGTTCCCAGTCGAGGGCAGGACCACCCCAAAAAAAAAGGGCGAGAGAATTGGGCTGCCCCAAGTTAGGACCAGGGTGGAAGGAGGGCGCCTGATATTGATTCGGGCCCAGCAAGGATGTATCCAGATGGGAGAATCTGCAGCCATGTATTGTACTACCGCAGTGTTCAGGGACCCAGAAAACATAGACGTGACCTTTGTTTCCAATCAGTGCAAAGTTGCTCTCAATTGAACGAACCAGGAGAACAAGAGACCAAATATTTGAAATTGGACCTCCAAATATATTTTTGTGGATATTTTTTTGGATTGAACTTTCCCAGAGTTAATCTCAGGCCAATTGATACCAATTTGGAACAAATAGGTCTGCTAGCTTCAACAGTAATGGAAATGGTGGGCGGTCCACAACTAGAGTTCATTAATAATTTGGGTCGACTTCATGGCCTAGAAATAGGTCAGTATAATAACATACGAAGCCTCTTTTTAGCACATAAAATCGATATCCTGCCTTCCAGCATGTAGATGGCAGCCTGAATGGCCTTGAGCACCGTTCTATTAATTTATAGCTAAGGATATTTTCATCCGCCGAACCTAATTTCCGTGCTTGATTGCATAAAGTTGACAGATCACGACAGAATTCGCAAATTACGACCGCTCCTTGCGATTTTTGCAAAAAAATCACACGAGCTTCTTAGCGGTTGTGTGTGGTGATTATTGGGAAGGATTCTCACGGAGAACCTTCTTGGCTTGATGGAGCAGGTAGTGTGAGTCGTCACGGCATGAGTATCGTGACAAGGTACAAGTCTGCGTGATGAGGGGTAAAAGCCGGAAGAGGTCGATTCCTCCTCTTATTTTTTTGTACAGAGAGAGGTTGGAGGCTACTGAAACTTGAATGAAAGCAAACTCACCTCTTGTTTACGGTAGGGACAATCCAGGGGGTTGATGGATCGAGCCTGGTGGTTTTTAATAAGGAGAATGATGGTTTTCGAGCGACACAAGGGAGTTACATGTTGACCCTGAAGCCCCTCTCTTCAAAGAACTGCGACGTGATTAATTAAAACCTGGCCGTTCATTAGTGGTTCGCGCTAATGCACGGAAGGGCGAATTCACTCGCAACGAACTCGCAAAATCGTTGGGCCTACAGCCCATTTTCAAAGAGGTGAAAAAACGAGCAATTTTACTGTAGTATTTGCTGTAAGCCGTACTGATATCGTGGCTTTATTGCCCTGCAAATTAAAGCACATCCTCATTGCGCAAACGGTAATTGCATATATGCAAGAGTCCCCTGTGAGACAATACTGTACGCCAGATTAGAGCGAAATAATTATTTATATGCTTAATATTGCCTAGTGTTCACCAATTATTATGAAATTAAAAATAAATTAACTGAACAAGGAAATCGTTCTATCCGAAGTGTGCTATCAATAATCTTTAATGGAAGGCTATAAAAATCACCGCCTTGTACAATTATGCAGCGAGACAATGCATTTCGTTGGCGAAGGCGGACAGTGTATGTAGAGCTAATCAGCGTGGCCTATTTATATGGCACGGAACAAATTGGCCGAATAAATAAATGACCCCCATCATGCAAATCGAATTGGCGTTTGAATATACCAGGCTTGCGTGAAGAGGAGGAGTTGCTAAGGGTTTTGGTCCGGATCATTTTAATGACGGCCCCTTATCGCCTTCAAATTTACTGATTAATAAATCTCTTTGAATGGTAGTCGGGGGAGGATCTAGTTTGCACGCATTAGACTAACATGAAGAAGCTAAAGGAGGAAAGATGTAAAATAAATCTCCATCGTTTGTACTGCAATAAAGGGTGCTGTAAAAAGCAATTCGGAATCAGACGTCCTCTAAAAGTTTTGGGGAGACATAACTTTGCAAACTTTGGAATGGCAAAGTAGGTCAAACGCATTTTGGCATTTTCTGCCCAAATTCGCAGCCATCGACAAAATTCCGGCGTCGAGTCTGCGCACTACGATTGATCGAAAATGCGGGACATCACCTGAGCTGGCCTAGAACTGCACATATGCAAAACTACCCGACAATGTGAAGCGCCACATAAATCTTTCAGATTGCACATCTAATGCCTCACATCATCAATTTTTCGCACACCCAACCATTGCATCTAATTAACTCATTATGCAAATATCTGACGTGTGTAAAACCAGCCAATGAAACTTTGAAAAAAAATGTGCCTCACCCTGAAGGTCTATACACAACTAGTGTCATCATCAGGGAGCCGATCAATAGACGAGTCTATGGGGATCAGGAAAAGTAAGCCCCCCACTATTTGCACCAAGGTTCACTTATTTTCAGATACTTGAACCGTGGAATTAACCCCGACCCAAACTCTGCAGAATTTGCTGCATGCGACAGTCTTCTATACGCAAAATGTGTGCGCTGTTGGATCACAGTAGGGATCAGATTGATCCTATAGCCCTAGGGCTATGATGTGAGGGGGCGTCAATATTTTGCAAGTTGCTGAAGCAAGTTGTCTTCTGGGAGGTGTTTTTCAGGGGGGGATGTGGGAGGATTTTGCTATTGATTTCAAGCTAGGGACGTGACATTTTGCAGTTTATGGGTCGGATCCGGATTAAATGGCTATGTGCTGCCAAATAATAACAGCGAATATTTTGCGGTAGATTCTGATTATAATATTACCCTTTTTCGAGGCCTTCCAAGGTTGGGACTTATGAATATTCATTTTTCCTGCTTCCCACATCATACACTATTAAGGAAGTCGATAGAGGTTCATTATTGCATCACAGTGCAGTGGTTGAAAATTTTTGCACTTTACTGTGATGGACGATTATGCAAAATGCGGTCACGCCCACCTAATCACCAGTGCCAACTATGAGAAGAAGCCATGACGGATCTATACACATGAATCTGCATGGTTTGTGAGTTTCGCAGCGATTCGGAACTGCGGTCCTCCCCACGTTTGCGAATTATTTAACGATTAGCAGCATCACTGCAGAAGTTCAAATGCGGAACTAAACTGCATACAGGTTGCACTCCCCCCGGTGCGTCAATGAGAAATTAAATAACTGCCGAATTAAAGCGCTGAATGCTATATAGAGTACAGGGTATTAATAGAGCTGTGTGCGCTCATTGAATCCACTATTAATTATGACATATTACCTAAAACGAGATGGTTTGATAGCAACAATAACGGTGTTGAGAGAGGAACCAGTG
The DNA here is from genome assembly GCA_000934665.2 of Catajapyx aquilonaris. NCBI lineage: Eukaryota > Metazoa > Arthropoda > Diplura > Dicellurata > Japygidae > Catajapyx > Catajapyx aquilonaris. Next base: position 9,103 of record KZ538834.1, on the reverse strand, counting down.
TGAATAATACCCAGCCGATGCAACGAGGTACACCCAATGACGTGCCATCATTTTGGGCACGAATTTAGCTGTCACGCACGTATGGGTGTGACTCCCACAATACCCTTTTATAGTACACGCCTTTTACACCTTATTTTGTCAGCACGAACTGCCAGATAGGATTATTAAATATGACGTCCTGCTGGGTACAGGCTGCAATGAAAAATTCGTTCAGACCAAATAAGAGTGTCCCCAGAGGAATAAAAAGAGTTATGAATATTACTGAACATGCGCAGTGGTTATCGCCGATTCGCAGTGTTGATCTCCTTTGTTTGAGCTTTGTTGACACGAGAGAATTTGCACGAACTAGGTCATCCACCAGGCCTCCAAACTACAGAACGTGATTAAACGTTGCAGCATGGTGGAAATTGCTTCGGATTCAAAAGGGTCCTTCAATATGGTTTTCTGGTAGGAGAAAATAATAAAACAAATTTCCGGTCCTTTTTCAAAAAGCCTCTCTCTCCAGAGTCGGGTTTTTTTTCCTCTCCTTTCCCTAAAACCCCACCCTCTCCTCCCACTTTCCACGGAAGCCTGGATATTGCGGTGTGGAAACCCTGTCAAATTGGTTTCTTTAGGAAGGAGGACGACTCAAAAGGAAAGGGGGCAGGAATCGAACGGAAGGAGAACGATGTTGACGAGGACTCTTGTACCGACAGAGAACCCAATCCGGCCTCAGGAGAAGAGGCAATTACTGTAGCAGCCCACGCCAAACGGATGCTATGTCCGGCCTGCCCCATTTGATTTCCTCACTAAATTTGACGCCATTTTGTTGCAATAAAAATATCACTCCGCGTCCACGTGCTTAAAATAGTTCCAAAATGATGGGTACAGTGTAATAGCTGCAATGGTGGCATATGTAGAACTGGAAGCAAACCCTTAGGGGGAACCTACATTTCTCCAAATTCCAGTGCTCCAGAGAAGGAACACAAGCCTTCATTAGCATAAAGCTCGCCTTTGCCAGGCCACCGTTGGTAACAGGGGCTTGCAGATCGATATGGCTCCCATACACACCTATTCCCCTGTTGGAAAGGTAATAAATTGAAACCAGTGGGTAGGTGGGAGGGCAAAAAAAAAGGTGGTTGTTCAAGTCAACCGTGTGATATAAGACCGGGGCTAGGTCTCCAGTGTGTATAAAAAGGAGTTTTTGGGAATTCCACGCTCGCACTTTTCCCCCCTTCTAGAAACGGGGGTTTGGGGGCAGAAAAGACACTTTCATAAGATATACGAACGGGTCAAAGGCCAGTTCGACCAGGTTCGTGCCACGAATTAAAGGTGAATCTGTGGACAGATCGGCTTTAAAACCGACCGCGTCCCCCCTAGGCCACCAATGGATTTATGTGGATGCGTTGGGAAATGACAAGGACTTCCGCAAGATTGCAAAAGCTTTTTTCCAGCAAAAAAAATTCCTTTATTGAAAAGATCCCGAGGGTGCTGGAAAGAAATGCGAAGGTAAGCGATATTATCACTGAAAAAAAGGGGTCTGAACTCTGCAAAAAACCATGTTATTTCCAATCGATACGACATTGCCACCGATGAATTAGTATTCCAACTCAATCCCACTCGCTTTATTCCTCTGGGCTGTTTCAGCATGTAAATCATTCCAGTAATTTGCTGCACGATCTGTGAATCTAGTTTCTCCGATTATGCGCCATCTCCAGAGCAGACTATAGTATCGAAACCTATATAACGTGCAACGGATGGTTGGAGCTTCACATTTTCAGGGGAAAACAGGTGCAAAGGTTTCCTCATCAAAGCTTAAAATTAGCCTATGATACAAAAGGAGGTAATATATCAGCCGTATAAGAATGGACCAGGTTCATAATAAGAGTGGAATTCTGTTGTATTGTTATACGAATAGCACATAAATCCCGTATTTCACGAGCAGCTTCTCTCGTAAACTCCTCGAAACCAATCCGTTCTTAGAGCCTTGGGATGTAGGGTTTAAATTAAATGGACCCCTTTAAAACTGATGCGACTGGACGGGTGCACACAAGTGACAGGGGACTTGGTCGTAATGAAGTTGCGGTGGCGACAAGGTCGACGGGGGAATATAAGCGCAAATAATTCATTATTGTCGGTGTCGCAAGTCGGGAGAGTGAATCGGAGCGGAACATTTCCACCTTTCTGGATAACTAAGGATGATTATAACAAGCTTATGGAACACCTTGTGAGCAGGATATTGCTAGAAAGTTGACCTTATGCGATTTGCGTGCAGGGTACGGCCTAATCCATCCTCGGTCCCATAAAAGTTGCACATGAATTGGTTGGGAAAGGTTGTCGGAAAGGGTATGATATTTTAGTAAAGGTATAGCGCAAGTCTATAGATGTTGAAACAGCCGACCCGACGTCAAGAGCAGGTTCACGCGAGCTGCACATGCATATACACAGAGGCAGTTAGTTGTAAAGTTGGTTCAATGCCACGGGCATTTCACTCTGCATAAGTTGTACACGCCGTGGGAAAGCTCACATCCTGCCAAACGTATTACAGTAAGGTCCATTGGCCTTTAACTTAAGCAGCACGAGTGCCCTGTTGGTGGACAACTTGTCTTTATTACCTAAAGGCGAAAGTAAATTACACTTATAGGCATTAATTTGCTCATTGCTATTGAGAGTGATGTAACCCGTATTAATGTAGGGGCCCATTTACAATTTTTGATTGTAATAAACGCGTCCAGTTGTGTAACATGTGGCGATTCTAATTGCTGATGGTTCTGGATTGTTCACCCCAGAAACCAAGTTGCTTTTTTTTGTGCATGTTGTTGGAATGAACAAACCACAACTTTCCTCCCCAATTTTGAAGTGTAAGCTTTGAGAGGTCAACCACCCTGTACTTACACTTACGGTAACTGTAACGCGTAATGTACAATTACGTCATTGCGCGTACAGTTACCGTAGAGTTGCTGGCAGTGCTGATGTTGGCCACCAGATGGGACAAACGTGCTGAGGGACTAAGAGCGAGCTTTTTCCATTCGTTGCTCGTGGCTCCATCTGTCCGAGACTATCGACATCACAAGGTTTCTCCGGGTCTGACGGAATGAGGAACATCGACAGGGCCATTCGGGGTGTCCCTTTATAGCCCTGCCCTGTTAGTAAAATTCAGCTGGGAGGCAATTAACCTGACAATGCCGGATTGCTTTACCGCCCCTGAATGAAACGCCAATAATCCTCTGAGGCCAGAAATGCGACCCAGGGAGCTCCCCCGGAATGTACTATTGGCCTTTTTGAACAACAAAAAAAGGGGCGGATAGAGGAAGGAAAAACTAATAGAAAATGTTATCTGCATGAGGAGACTCGTATTTTTTCATTGGGCTTTGAATAACACAAGAAGGTCGATGTCTTTCCAAGCCATCTGTTTCCGGGAAACTTCTTCCAGAAAAGAAAAAAGGATTTTCGATTTTGTCTCCCGGAAAGCTCTGCTGGGTCCAGAAAAGTGAGAGCGAATTCCTTCTTTTCCGGCGTCCATTACAGACGGTATTATACGGCCAGTTGAAAGATGTCCAACGGACATGTATGGCCTATCAGAACGGACAAATGGGCCTGAGACTGGCAAGAAAGAGGGGGGGAAATTTGCTCGGGCGTAAAACTTATACAGCTTTTGTTAGGTTTAACCTCGGGACTATGAATGTTGCGCATGTATATTTCATGTAGCATGGTCGAAGCTCGTCGTACTATTTATGTAGATTTCCTTGTGGTTTCCGCTCTATAGGGCAAGCCAGTTATTTTTAGACGTTTTTTCGCAGAATTTTCCCCTCTCCAATTCCGCTGTTTTTGAGCTGGGACATGATTCATATGCACTGGATTGCATAAATAGTACGCCAGAAATTGCGGATACAATTTAAAATAACAGACATACCGGTAATAATTAATTGAGTCGAACAGTCAACAATTTTCTTATGTCAAACTTTCTTCATACGTCCCGATATCAATATATGAGAATTCTATGGAAAGAATTTTGCTTCTACATACAGCAGTCAAAAGGCCGTAAAAAGTTCATCACATGCTCCCTATTGTTATGCATCTCAGGGCTTTCCTTTTACAGCCAACTTCAAAGGTTAAGAAAAAGAGATGGAAACAGCCAATCAGTATTACTCGTTTTTATTCGCTGTTCAAGGAAGAATGCTCCCTTGTATTGTTACTCAAAAGCCGGCCTAAACTCAGGGAGCCTACTCCTTTTTGTCTCCCAAAAACTCTTCCATAGTTTGACTGCAATTTCCAGAAGGAACAAACTAAATTATGAACTCTACTGGGGGGATCACGTATACAAGCAGTGAGCACAACTTTGAAAGTTTGGAGTTCAGGCTTGTGTAGCCTACTATTCTGCCTCCCCTTCTTATCAAAATAATCTTGAAATACTCCTCTCTATGTACTGTGTAAGATTAATTTTATTGCAATTCATATAGTTTTAAGTATTATCAGATCGTTTTACACAAACAATCAAAATAGGTGAGGGCCGCGAAACAAGTGAACGTCACTCGGTGAAAAATCCTGACCATGGTCTGAGTGCTACAATATGCCTCACTTAAACTTATTGCTGAACCAGCTTATAAACTGCCATTATTGTAGTCTTATAGATAGAGAAATTCCAATTAGAACATGTTTGAACATCCTATAATACAACCACTCCAAAGAGTCCAAACCATGGCACGGACCTTGCAAGTAATATACGTACACCAAGGAGAAAATCTGCAAATGACCTATAAGGTAGACTTTCAAAGTTTACTAATGTACTTTTAATTAGCGAGGTAAGCTACAAAGAGGCTCAGGATGTAGTTTGAAAACTTCAGCTAAGAAAACTTGGTAAATTCCATTTTAAACATGAAATTATAGAGGTACAGGCACAGATTCATATCAGCAGGTTTTACTCAGAAGCTTTTTAAAGCTTCTGATTAGAACCTGCTTTCAAAACCAAACTTTAAAAAATTCAATTAAAATTGGATTTTTGAATGTTTAAAAAAAATTACACGAATAAAACTAGCCTCACTCGCACAAAATAAATTCGGTACATTCGGGGGTCTTCATTTTTAGCAGAGAAAGTAGGCCTACTCAATGCATTTTGCAAATTGGTTTCTTATGAAAATTAATATTTTAGTTGAAATCGTAATTACCTACGGAAAATCATCTTCACTAAAAAGTGGCATGTAATCTGCTTTTCAAAACTATGTTATACACGTGAAGTACCATACAGTGCATGTAAAAAAATATATCCGGTGAATCATGACAAGTACAGCAAATGCAACTCCCACCATAACTGCGGTGTAATTAGGTTTGCCGTAATAGACAATCAATATGTCACAAACAGCTGCTCCTATCAGGTTTGTGGTACCATATAAATATTTCGGATATTCACACAATCGTAGTCTGCCGGACCAACAGAACCAGATACAGAAGCCGTATATTACCCTAATAATTTTTACCGCCAATCAAGTATAAAGCCGCGTAATTATGATAATTCTACACGAAAACGCGGCAATATTCCGGTCCCCGAGCATATTTACGACTGCACTTAATACAAGGTACTGTGGAATGGTTGAGTAGTAATCCATCCGAAGTATACAAAATAGTAACGACCAACTGTTTCCAGATGACGACCTGAAACCTGCACTTAGGTAAATGAGGGTTGAGTCTGAACTAGGCGAAATTGCAGAGAGCTGGTTAGCAAAGTATAGGAGTCCGGATAAGCGTGGCAGAAGAAGCTGCGGGCTGGAATGAATCAAGCCTGGGCTGTGTCTGCTGCTGCCTTCTGTATATTATACATCTAGATCTGCTCCGAGTATAGTTAGGGAGCCATCTTTTCATGCATGAGCTGGCTGGCTGTGAAGTGCCGCTGCATCTGGTTACCCTGAGGTGAATGGGGTATGAGGCTCCTTTGTCAGATAGCGCGGGAGAGCTGCTGGCACCACTGGAGCCATCCAGAATGGCAAGTGAGAGACCCCTGAGTGGATGTGAAGTGCGAGGCATTTGGACCAACACTCTTTGTCGCTGTCGAGACAAGCTGCACAACCGGAGGATTACTAAACGATGTCGATTTCGAATGCACGTTACGCGACTCATGATAAATGAAACAACACAAACTCCTTCCACTACGACTACGTCATCAAAATCAACCCTTGAAGAATCCGCTGAAATGAACAATATTGTTCAAATGCTTAGGTCTACACATACTAAGTTACTACAGATTTCCATTGATGCAGATCTGAACTGACTTTGGTTACATCCGGTAGAGTGGCTAAATTTAATGTGCAATGGAAAATTGAAAATGAAGATTATTGAAGTAGATTTTGAAAGTTGGAATTAAATTGAATGAGGACAACAAAAACAGAGCTAACTCTGCTTTTGTTATCCTATTTTCCAGAGAATAAACCAATATCTCCTCGTAGAGAAATTGATCCAAAGGCTACATGTGCATATGAAATTTTCCACTACTGATATTGACAAAATAATAGTCATTACAGAATTTTAAAAAATTCGTGAAGCATGAGTGTGTAAAATATGGCTAGGCAGTATATTAAGTTTTTTCTGATATTTAAAAATTGTAATTGTGTGACCTCAGCAGCGCTCAGATATAGTCGCAATGTAATCTCAACTTGATGTTTTAAAATGCAGATTTTCCCTTAAAGGCGAGTAGCATTTTTTGCTATGTTATTATTGACTGGTAGGATTAGGTCGGATTAATTTTGTGCACTTGTTAAACTGATGCGAGCTTGATTTTATCATTTTGCGGTGTGCCACGGCGCATGAGAACTTTTTGCAAATCCGATTTTCCCGCCCTATCCCAAATGTATTGATCTGTAGTTAACGGTATTTTGTAATCGTCAGCCAGATTTAATGGAATGGCTATGATTCGGTGCCAGTCAGACGAAAAACGTTGCCCAAATATTTCGCAGTGCATGTGCGCCACGTTGCACTGATCCGATGGAAAAGCCAGCTCTCCTATTATTCGCAGTTTCATTCAACAGCGCGATCATTGTACCGCTACTCGGCAACGTGCGCCTCCTGTTCATCGCAGATTTCATTTTATAATAAGTAGAGCATGTAATTTATCGGCGTCGCCTAACATGACGTCCTTCACAATTTTTTTTTTGGGAACAACTCTGCAAATTAAAAGTTAGGCCTGTTACTATTATGAATTATGACGTGATTAACTCCCTATGTCAACCTATTAGAGCTGACCAAAAATCGATATGCAGGCTAACAAACTATTAAAAGTAAACACTGATGTTTACGCCAAATAAGCCATACGTGGCGAGTTATAAAGGGGACGCATTGCATAAGTCACCTTGATTTTTATTCATTTGATATCATTATTGTCATGTATGAAAGCAAATAAGTCAGCTGACCTTTGCAGTCGCATTAAATCAGCTTGTTATAAAAGTTTATTTGATGTAACACTGCAGTGCTGAGTTCTAACGATGTCGCCGAGAACAAAGAGACGCCGCATACAGTTAGAACAGAAAGAATATTGCAGCGCAGTCCTTTTGGCGACAGATCTGCACAGTCATGGCCCGAAGCGACGCTCCATAATGACCCAGATTTCAGGTCCATTCCTGTCTAATCAAGTCCCAAGGCCGGATGTGGGTAGCAGGTAAATCAAAGCTAGGCAAACAGGAACTAGAGATGAACCTAGGACTATAGCAGGAAGAAGCAATTCCCAATCCTTCTCTTGTCCTTAAAAAAAGGAGGAGTGTGGAAACGAGAAAACGGCAATGTTTCGAGAAAAGGAAGAGCGACAGGCGCAACCTGTTGGGAAATTATTAACACTCTGAGAGGAGGCTGGAATTGGCAGATTGCCTTCGAGACGCAATCAGTGGGCAAGGCTGGTAGCCAGGGAATTGGAAGCTGCCAATTTTATCCCAAAGGATCCTGTTCTGCAGAGTAATTCCGGCAGTTTTGACTCACGCTGTACATTATCTGAGGTCCAGCTTGGTATATGTGTGTAAATGATCCGGAAGGACAGGGCCATTATACAGCACGGGAGGCGTCGTCATCCACTACCTCATGCAATGTAGATTACGCTCAGGGAACTGAAGATGTCAACTGGAAATGTTGGCTTTCCCTCAGGACACGGGTTCAACCTCCACGAAATGAGCTTGAACTTTGCCGGTTCTACATGGGCCTAATGATGCAACTCTATATCTTGTTATCAGCCCTTTCCATCCAGAAATATAAATAATAAGCGCACCCCCTTCCAGCTATGTTTTTGTCAACAGGTTGTTCAACCCTTTATAAGTCGAGTTTGTTTGTCGGATTCAATCTGTAATTACTAATTATGCAAGTCCCTGAATTCTTGGAGTAATTGGCAATGGGCTTTATTTTTTTAACATGGCTTTCATCAGTAAATGTGATTCGTCAGTGCAATGCACGAAATCCTGGAAGAAAAGAAGGATTTTGGTAGGGGTTTCGACGATGGATTTCTTCCTGGGAAAAGCCAGATAGGGTAGTGGTTCGGAAAGGGGGAGAAAAGGCTGTTAGCGAGAGGAAAAAGGGAACGAAAGACTTGGGGGGAGAGAGAAGAGTAAGTACAGCTCGTGACTTGGGGAAGAATGTCACCATCATCTGATATTCAGCCTTTGAAACAAGGCTCGTGGCGGCAATAAAAGGAAACTTTTGTAAATTCTGGTTCGAGCCATGTTAATGAGTGTTGGGCGCATTAATATTATTAGTGATGAACACAATTGGATAGTGCGGTTGGACGAATTTTCCATTTTGATGCTCTCAGAGTAGGGCTGAGGCTAGGAAGTTAATCCTCTCTTGCACGCGGCTGGATCGAGGGGTTGTATTCAGGTTAATTCTGCTCCATTCAATCAATTTTGTGCGTGCGTGCAGAGAAGCTTTCATCACATTTTCACGTGATTCTCTCGTTCTAGATGTTGTAACCTGTATTTGAAAACAATGACCACTGGGTTTTGGTTAAATGAGATTCCAATGCGAATCGGAACTGAGCAAATAAGCAGTGCTTATCTACAACCGCAATATTGTTTACTTTTATGGGATCAAACAAGAATTCTGATCCATTATGAAATTGTAAAAAAAATGACAGCTACTGCAGCTGTATTGTTTGTGCTAG
>JYFJ02003189.1:0-45359 GCA_000934665.2 Catajapyx aquilonaris | reverse complement strand
GCCGCAGTGGCGCTTTCCCATGTTAAACTCGCATAGACGGTGGCGCCACTGCGGAATTTTTCCATGAGTCTCCGTAATAAGCCTATGCTAACTACTGTCTTCCCCTGCATCTTACTAGAGTGCTGGTGGTTCAAAGTAATTTAAATATAAAATACTGTATATTTTATATACAACTTAGGAAGCTTGGGCACTGTTGAAAATAAACCTGAGCTTGAACTAGCAGCGGAACAACTTATCAAGAGTACTTGACCATAAGTCAACTTTTCGGACCAGGCTTTAGCCGTTTTGAGAGTGTTTGAAGAAGCTCCTCTCTGACGTGATTACGGACCAAAAAGGTTTGGTATCACCGTCTACGTATCTGATGTTCAGGGTGTAAACATAGTGAGAGGGAATATGGTTTCTGTCCAGTTGGTTCTGCTACAGAACTGGAATGAAAACAGAGTTCTGAGTGCTACTCCCTGGTTTACGCGGGTTCGAACGGTCCCAAAATTACAAATGCCATCGGTAGCCTTTGGACACGTTTGCAGAAGGCTAGATTTGTAGGCCAAATGGTTGTGTGCTCTCAACATGCAAAGTGTATAACACACGGAATATTCACTTTCGAGTTAGTGGTATGGAATTTGGATAGCAGAATAAAGTAGTTTTATTCGCGGTATTTAAAATCAATAATGTAAATATGCAACACAGCAAATAAAACAGCGGTTCAATTATTCAAAGGCATCATGTCAATAATTATTATGGAACACTGAGTTTCAAATACGCAAAATATTGTACCGATGTTTCAAAAGAAAATATGTCCTTTCATTAAAGTCATCTAAGTCAACAGCATATAGTATGAGAGGTTGCATATTAAGCCCTGTTCCACAACGAACCTGCTTTTAATGCTCGCGCTGACTAAATCAAGTGCGTATTATTATTGTTTCAACCTGAGAATGGTACTGGTGTAACTACAGCCTTTAACTATTATACAGTAGTTTTATTGTTGGCATTGTTGGAAGTCATTATTTCTCATTGTGATGTTAGTGCCATTCTCTGGTTAAAGCAATAATACACCTATATAATATTTTTGGCCAACATGACTTATAAAGAACATGATGCATGGGCCCTAATTAGTCGCTCCATCGCATGTATGCAAAGCTGAGGATATCCTGATCCACCAAACAATGCAACCGGATTCCTGCTTTGCAGCATCTTGAATCCGAGATTCCAAAATTACCATTAAACCTGTTACTATCTCCGAAACAGACGCACTAAACTTACTTCGGATATTATTCAATACATTCTCTCTGCCACTGCAAACTACAATCATATATCCAATCCTATGTTCGTAATCACAAGCCTTTTAAATATAGCCTACATCGTTAATCTGAATAATTTCAGTACCATTAGTTTACCTTTTCTGCGTTTAATACGTGTGCGCGAATTTCTGTAATAAACAGTAACCTACATTATTATTTTTATGTTAAACTACGTGTAGCGTATATGAATATAGTTGATCCTGGAAGTCAGACATATTCGAATACAGAGGAGAGACACAAATTGCCCTGAATAGCCAGGATAACAGCTTCGCAGTCCAGCTTTTGGTCTACGTGGCTGTGCTAGTACCGCAAAACCATTCGAAATGGGCCCTAAAGGATTCTCCCCAATCCCTGCCATCATCTGTGGCTCACGTTGGGAGTATACGTTGGGTGCAGGCTGCAGGGTGGCAGAAGTGCCAATGGCGTGTGCTTCTTCGATAAGTTATAGAAACAAATTGAAAATATGGGCGCATAAGGAGGACGTTGTGCCCTAAGAAAAGGGGTTGTTGTCGATCTGAAGTGAAGGAAAGTTCAGCAAAAACCAATGTGAGTTGAGAATCAAAATTCCTTCCAGGTTTTGATTGAAGCAGTTTTAAAAGTAAAACTTATTTGGACTACTTACAGAAGTAATGTGACCGAAAGGGTCGTGCCATCATGACATACCGCAGGATAACTTTTACACCAACACGATGTACAGATGCTGAATGCCACACAATTTTGCATACTTTTGTTCTATTGAGACACTCAATAATTGTTAATTAACTTAGATTTAGAAATAAGAGCTGTGGCTAGTTGTATCGATGCAAGTACGTTTTATGATATACCTGCATGGCTTTTTCCTGTTGGGGAATCATTCGTAATGAAGACACTCGTGTGCAGCTCTAAGCACATGTGCTTAGCAGTGTTATCAAAATGACGTTATTTTCTGCTATAGGTATAAAAATAATAAAGATAAAACCTCCATAAAACACATATCTATCTACAGCGGCGCAACCTACATTAAAAGATGTTACTCATAAATCATTGTGCAATGTAGGCCTATAATGCAACAACTCCGAAATAGAATCTCACACAATCTATTTTGACGTTAACGAAACAGCTGAGGTACAAAATAACCGACCTGTTTTTCAACTGTCACGCTCTAACAGCCATGTAATCTTAGGGTCAATCTGATTGTCAGTGACATCTCATCCTGCTGGTACAGTATAACACTAATTGGCATGCTCTGTATGGTTTCAGATCCTGCCCGGACTGTACGTAGGCAACTACAGAGATTCGAAGGACGCGAGCCAGCTGGAGAAGCATCAGATCACGCACATCATCGCCATCCATGACGCAGCACGCCGCCTCTTCCCTGTGAGTGCCCCCGACAGCAGATATTCCAATATCAGCCACCAAGCCCACGTGCCTGTATTCTCAATAATCCTGCTCCCTTATGAAACTCGACCTCTCCAAGAATATTTTGGTCGTGGTATATACCAGACCACATTCTAGGTCACGGGAAGTATACGACTGACATTTAACAGTGCAATCCGTGGAAGTACTACGAGAGTTTTACATTGACTTACGACGTATAGAGAAAGGGTAGCGTATGAATTCAGAATATAGTATTTTGAAAATTTATTTAATTTAAAAAACTTATAGCGACCTCCAACAGAGAAATAGTAGGTTCTGACTCCCTTGCTGACTCCCATGTAAGTTACCGGTACTATACATTATGATGCACTTTGGCGACCAAGTTACAACACCGGTCATTTAGAATTTTAATATTGTACGATCTTCAGAGCGGAATGTGCTCTCTCCTACATGATCATTAATATGGAGTTTTTAAAAATTATATCTCAACCTATAGAATGATGGCAATAACACAAATTGGTATAAATTATTGATAACAATTATTTGCGGAAACAAAGCATCGTTGCTATAAAAAAAATCTGAAATACTGTCACCGCAAATCAAACCCGGGACTTTTCGCATGCGATGAGACTGATTTGCCACTGACATACGATCCTAGTGAGCCGGGTCATAGTTACGCCGAACTTGAACTAGCTTCAGGGGAAATGAAATAATTATGAAACTTTCAATTACATTCCCATTAATTATCACGTGCCGCCCACGCCAAAAGCTTCATTTGGGTCACTCGTTGGTCACCGATAGTCGAGAAGATAGTGTACCGCATGTCACTGTTGCCGGCTAAAACTGGCAGAATTTTCTTATTGGTGGAGCTGCCTTAGAGTTACAGCACTTGCGGCTAAGAGAAGAGGATTTTTCAAAGTATGCGTATTGCGTAGGAAAAATGCTGAATTATGCCGCAGATGGCCAAGTCAGCCTTTGCCTATTAGTATAGGCCAAATTGGGTCGTTGCTTTACGTATCTTAGTAGATCCCGTCTTTGGGTGTAAAAACATCTTTATAATATTATCTCTAATCTCTATAGTATGTGTATACATACGTGACATACAGTATGTATGTATGTACAACGTACAGTATGTATGTCACGGCTACCTAACCCACTTGCACACCTATGAGAGACCTGAAACTTGGCACACTGATATATTACGTGCTCCTGATTCCAGGAAAAGTCCGAAGACATAACTTTTTTTTGAGTCTAAATGTCCAAAATTTAGAAATTATTTGTTTTATACGAAATTTGGTATTCGTCAGCGGCATTTTTTTTTTACCAGGGATTAACTGACTCATAATCCAGTAATCCCTGGTTTTACTCGCACCTCAGCTGGTACTCCTACCCCCCACACATACATCTTCATCTCCTCACCCCGTCAGTCCCTCCCCCCCCCCTCCCCCCTGCACATCGCTAGCTATCCGACTGTAAGAGTCTGCTATCGCGTTTCACTGGAAAATATTTAAAAACCCGTAAGTCCGACAATTATACCGGACACGAAAAATGCGTAATTTTCTGAACAGAGCACATGTGTGCCTCAACTTTGTGGTGCAAAACTTACGATTAGGAAACTGAGATCAGTGACGGATGCGAAAATCACCCCCCTCTTCTGCTCTTCAGTATTCTGTGCCTTCCTGCCCAGCATGGGAAAGGAAGCTGAGTAATTTAAAGCAGCATATTTTTCCACCGAGGGGCCAAGAAATGGTCTGTTACAGTCGACGTGAGATGAAAAAGAATATGTTATGTCAGGGGTAAAAATACACAGGGCCTTATGGAATGCTGGAACCGGCCTTTCGAGTTTGTTACAACCGGATTCAACTGCATTAACAAGTTACGATATTCTCTGCATGCCTTCTGGGAAAGAAAATATACCGTATGCATGTTCTTTCGTTGGAGTTGTAGTCAGTGTTTTGGTCGTGTTGTGTTGTGCCCTTGCCGTGTGAAGAACGGGTATCGCAACTAGTAAACATTAAAAATCAACTTATGATCAACTTGACAATAACAATGTCGATACACTACATTGTTATGCTGTACAACTTCTGGCATTTGCTTATGAGTGATGCTGCCAGCGCTGACGTTGAAGTATTCCAGCTCTTGCATGTTTGTTTGTTGACTACTTGTCTCATTTACGTTGGAATCAGTGCCTGCGTTGAGCTGGCGGCACATGGGGATGAAAAGCTCCGTGTAGGGTGGTATTTGGCCAGCCAAGTTTCACTATGATTGCTGAAGCTGGTTTTAGCAGTGAAGCCATGTTGCTGCCCGCAAAATGAGACGGTATAACATAATCTTGATGTAGTATGGTGTTTCAGTACATCTCGAGACAGGCATTCTTCAGACTTCACCATAATTAATAATTAATAATTTGAGCAAGGACAACACCCTATGGAAAAATACAGGGTGTTAATGCTAAGCGTGTCACCAGAAAAGGTGGTGGTAGAGGGCGCAGGTGTGAGCATTTTTGCATAAGGAACTAGGGATCGGAAACGCACCCTCACCGAGTCACTCCGTCGCGTGCCGCACGCCTCTTGCACACTGCCTGCCGCAAACTTGAAAGGGGCGTAACTCGGTGAGGGTGCGTTTCCTACCCCTAGTTTCTTATGCAAAAATGTTCACACCTGCGCCCTCTACCACCACCTTTTCTGGTGACACGCTTATGATTAACACCCTGTATTGCTGCTCAGAAATTTAACACTTACATCGAAGTTATTTGATCCTTACCCAGTCTCCTTTCTGCTTATTCTACAATTAGGTTATGCACATCTGACTCAATATATTCTTTATCGACATCATAAAAATGTTGTGTAGCTTACATGTTGATTCAAATATGCCACGGATTCGTTAAGCCGCAAGTTATGATCCAATACCTGATGCAGGTGTTCTCCAGAGAAACCTTACATCTAGGATGACTCAAAAAGAAGGTACTAGAGTCTTAAAATAGTTGCATAAGCGGATTGTAAACACACTTGGTAAACGGATTCAGCAGCTTTGACTTTCACCACGTCCACCCTATTCCGTGAGAGATTAAACCAGCAAAGTTACGTGGTAGTATTTCTCAATAATCCGGAGCTGCCTCTTACGAAAATTGTTGAAGTTCTTCCATTTCCTTTTTGTGTCGTATAGATACTGTTCAATGTTCCACCNCCCCCCCCCCCCCCAGGTGAGATAGGCCTCTAAAGTCGTCTACCAGACCGTACGCCCTTGCACCACTTAACTTCTCCCATTCCCGAGGAGCTTCCTATTCCAACAGTACTCATTCTCCCCAGTCAACCTCCGGCTCATATAAGATTCAAGAAGTGCAGGCTCCATGCCGATCCTGACGAGGAAGCTAACTCACCTCCTGCCCCCGACGAGAGAGTAAGTTGTCGAACCAGATTCAAACTGGGATAAGTCGCCTTCCTCCGCCCAATGTCGCAGTCAGCATCGAACCACTGTCGCCCCCATTTGACCATTAGCCGCTTCCACTCTGCTGGACATCCCCAGAATTCCCCAGCTATCGGTCGCTACAGCATTCCAACCAATCAGTCATTCTCGTTACATTTCCTCAATGTCGAGGACACGCATCAGTTTCGTCAGTGCAATCATACGTGTCATCCAGAACATTGACTGTGTTGTTTGACATTTTTCTTGCCGTACACCTCCAAGTCTGTTGTTCATACTTTTGACATCAGTGGATTTCAGCTTTGCTTCCACATGGCGACGAATCAATCCGCGGCTTCAATGCATTTACTGCTGACCTAATTCCAGTTGTACAGGTAGGCTTATACGCAACTTTCCCAAGCCGTGTACCGCTCACATCCGGATCTCTCCGGTACCTACACAAGGTAGCCAAAGGATTTGCGTCAGTCTTATACTCAAATATTTAGACGTGTTGATTAATAATATATTAATAACCCATCTTAGGCTTCCACCTCTAGGTGATGTGTGGAATCATATAAGTCGTGGTTCATTGCTTATATTGAATATTGGATTAGAACTATAAGTTAACTCACTACCCTCAAGTAGTCATAGGTCCTTAGAATGAGAATCTGGAGTCTTTGGTTATGCGTATTTATTTAATTTTAACCAAGGGCATCTGCTAGAGCGTGGATAGTTATCCATGTTGCACATAAAGGATGAGCCAAAATAAACGCTAAAGTCTCCATACTGCAATGCCCGTATAATTACAAATGTTACAGAAGCCACACTTAAGGAAAATTATTATTTACAAGAGAATATATATAATGTCTGTTCTTTAATCACTTAACTAAGCGTTAAGCGCTAATTGTTGTTTTGATTTAAATTTTTGATATGGCACTTAGGACCGGTGGCATAAACTAGGTAAATTCAGAACAAATTATCTCTATGTTATTAATATATGAATAATGACTTGTTCTGGGATTACCATCGTTGATGCAACAAGCCCTTAGACTAGCGTTAGCTCTTAACATTCATTCAACATGTTGTATTTAATATAAACCTGACGTAAAGCCGGATATACACTCCTTACGCTGGGCACGTCCTTTACGTTTCATTCGTTTCGTAAGCTCCTGCAATGGAAGTAATCCAATCACTTCCAGTACACGGTACTGTATTTTAGAAAATAATCTAATTAAGAAGGATACATACAGATATTATTATGCATTATAAAGAGTGTAGTCTACTATTCACAACGCCATCATCATCATCATCATCATCGTGATTCTGGCACAGCAGAAAAATATTCTACCTTGCATTACTTCGTGCATTACGAATGACCTGCACTGCAGGCAGGTACAGTACTCTACATATGAAACAATAGTATGATTTCACATGACTGTCATAATATTTGCCTGAAGGTAGATGAATATTTTAGCATACTTTAATAACTACACAGTGTTATAGGGCATACTGCAGATGGCACATGTTGCGATGGTTCTGCAGGACAAGCCGCATTTTGTGAGAGCAATATTGAAATACTCAAGCAAGCGATAATGCAATCATTCGATACCAATGCAATAATACCATTGCATATATCCCCTATCTGTGCTGTGAAGTGATTCTCGGATTCGGTCGACTTCCACTTTGGGGCACTCTCCTAGCTTGACTGGAGTTGTATCCAATTTAGAGGCAGAAAGGGAGCAGAAAACCACTTTGAAAGAGGAATCTCCCAGGTCAAGCAGGCCTCTCTGGAATCCAGTATTCTCTTTCCCTGTTTGCAGGATAAGGAGTACCTATGCATCCTGGCTTCGGATTCGCCTCAGCAGAACCTCACCCAGTTCTTCCCAGTTTGCAACGACTTTATCCATACGGCCAGGTTGAAAGGAGGAAACGTGCTTATTCATTGGTGAGTCCAATTTCTGTTTCTCCTTACTGTTTGCAATATGTCACAGTAGTCATACATGTTGATGACTTTAATACTATAGTATATGAATGTTATCTTGTGACGTGCCTATTCAGTGTTAGGGGTAAACCAGTGTTTGGAAGGGAGAAAAGTCACATGGTCAATGGGGTTCAACCGGGTTCAACTCAGGTGATGTCGTCCATATCCCATGAAAATATGCTCTAGTGTTCATATATTTACCTAAGCACTAGACCAAGCAGTGAATGTTACAGGAATAACGTAATACATGTGTGGTTGATAGTTTTGCACAATGTAGCCAAAATTATAGGTTAATGTCATGGTTAAATACAAATATTGTTGTGTGCAATTTGTGACATAACAGATAAAAATTTGATAATGTTCCTCCTACGTCTGATTATTAATTAATGGAACGCAAAGCATGATATCATTTGATTGAATGCAATTTATTTACATTTCCAAGTGCTTTTCCTACAGTATGTTGTAGCCTGAGGGAGGAGTTGGGACCCTCCCTGCTGCATTTTCATATTCAACTTTAGAAGCACTGGAAAATAATCCAATTTGGTAACAACGAACATCTATGTCCATTTATAGACATGATAGGAGCGAGTGCTGTATTGATTCTCACAACCAGACAGTGCAAAGAAAAGAAATCCTTTCCTATAGAGTGCATGGTAACGGTAATGGTTTGTTACTCAACAGTGTGACGTAGGCTACAATACAGTACAAATCAAACACATGAAGCAAAAACCAAGGTCGTCTGATTTCTAAAGCAATATCGCACATAGGATTATAAACCACTATGTGAAAGTTTTTTAACGCATCTCCTTTATTATTTTACAACATTCATATATTTTGATTCACTGCATTTTCTTGGGACAGCTATGAATTTTTGCATTGCATAACTGAATTAAAAACTCTGAAGTGGTCTACAGCGATGTAGTGCTCTGTCATTATAGCAACAGAAAGTTTTAATGCAAGCATCCCTGCATGGCCTCTGAGTGTAGAGGGTACAGTTCATAAAGCTAGAGCATGCTCTGGCAGTTAGTAATGTATATGTAGCCCACGTTCAAAATGCAGTGCGTCCTTCTCGAATCATTGAAATAAATTACAAGCAAAAAAACATCTGCTGAGAATACCTTTAATGTAGAACAAGTTGACTGATCCTTGTTATGCATTATGCAAAATATTATTTTTCAACAACGAATGACAATAATCAACCTCGTGTTATCAATGTGCTAGCCTATCAGTCACGTTACTCATTCTTAATATCAGAAATGCTTGTAATAATATACAATGATATGTGAGGACAGTTTGTGAAATATAATTTGTTTGATCATAATGGCAATATTGAATAAGCACTTTGTTTTTAAACTCATTTTCTAAAGCCTGTAACGTGACATTTTAACAGACATTATTAACACCGGTTTAGAGCTTGTTTTGAAAATAGTCATCCGACCACCAACTATAACACAGACATTTGGTGGACACATTGCATTTTGAACGCGAGCATGCACAGATCCCACAACAGGCTCTATTCAGAATGGAAAATAGAAAGTAAACTCTCCATGTGTACCTTGCATAAAAAATAAATTGCGCCGTTGGATTCATACTTTTTCGAGAAAATGCCTGCTCTGATTCAGTCTCGACTTTATAATTAAATTTCAAGAGGCACTCATTATTACGTACAGTCATGTTGCACGCAGTAGGCACTGTACCAAGGAACTCCAGGAAAGTGATGGCTTATATTACAAGTCTATATGTTAATAAACTCAGAGTTAGCCTATAACTCTGAAAGTGTAGTGGACTATATACTGCGCCATCATCAGTATAAACTTTTCCGTATTACTGCTGCGTCATTTTTTTTCTATACGGTATATTTGAGAGTGCTGGTAATTAGCACAAATAACATTATACAGTGCATTCGCACTTGTTATCATAAAACAAGTACAGTTCATATATCCAGTCGATATATTATGCATATACACAGTTAAAAACATGCATTCTGACAAAAGCATTTTTATTATTGCAAAATTTTATTTTCGACAATGAGCACTCTCGCCTCCAAACCTATTCCTTCGTTTCCTGGTCACCCCCTAGGTTCTTGCCTGACTTTCAAAATTTGTAGATGACGATGGAGGATATTCATGATATAGCACGTGGAACTCGAGAACACGTGCCAATACCTGACAGCACATAACAGTTCTTTACTTACACATTTACTAGTCGCTAACAGTTTATTATGTCAATTGAACCCAATCTACGCCCTTTCCACTACTATAGGTTTCTGTAAGCAAAGTATCGCCAACCTCGATTGATCTGACTACATGTCAACATGGAGGAATTGTGTAGGCACCAAACAAAAGAACTCAAAAGAGCCAACAAATTCCATGCATGTTGACATACCATCAGATGTCCAGTCTGGATCTCTCTGTGCTAGAGTACTGTGCCTAGCAACCAAATAAAACGAGCTGGAAACTTCCAGTTTACTCAGTGTTGTGTAAATGATCTCTATATAAGTAGCAGAAGCACTGCTGCATAGAACAATTTCCAAACGAGGTGCAATTGAAACTCACGGTGTACTGCGCCGTCTTTCCTTCATGCAGTGATGCCTCAGGATATTTATATCCCACGTATAGCCTTTTCGCGAAGATTCCAAAAGTTTGGCACGTGTATAGACCTACTGTGCATAAACATCATTAGGAAGGGAGATATTTATGTGGGTTGTCTAATTTGCGTCTGTAGCGGAAGTTTGGGCGTTACCATAGCAACTTACCTTTATAACCAATCACGAAGGAAGTTGCAATAAATTACCATGGTAACGCCCAAACTTCCAATGCCGTCATGGACTAGATGGCTACATTACTGGTCACAAAACTTAAAGTGATAGCCTGTGTCGGGCGGTTTGGTGTAATGTTATTCGCTGTTTTACACACTGGAAAATATTGATGGCAGTATCAAAATATTGTACTGTAGCCTATAGGTCCAACATATTCTTGTCACCACACTTGAGTCGAAATTACAAGAAAATCACCTTAATATTCGAAGATATTTATTCCCATGAGGGATCGCTTTATGATGCGTTCTTTTCGTAATAACTTATTACTTTGAAGCAGTAAGGAGCTTATTCTGCGTTACCTTGCAGTATCTTGTCAGTGTAGACATGTCTTGCAATTCATTCATCAATATATAGGACCTGACTGTCTGGCTCCCTTTGGGCTGATGAGGATTGTCAGACGTGGTCGTCAGTGTCTTAAGTCTGATGGATGTCGTAAGGATTGTGGGATAAAGAAAGTATTCGGGACGCAACATTTTCTCCTCCCCTCACCCTCACGCCATCTTTCTTCGCCACGGCATTTGATATTGGTTGCACTTAAATGTCACAAAATCCCAGTTGATTTTGTAGGTTCAAGACCGGAACAAATGCCCTTTATTTGTGGCAATTTAATCAAATAACACCTTAACTTGAGGATATTATGCAGTCTGAGGGACCTAACCTACACGAAAATTGAAACCAATAAAAATGACTTGATTTTACTTTGCACATAGTGGATGTGCAAGAGGAGTCATTTTGTATAACCAATGTTGCATGAGACCAAATGTTCATAAAATCTCATATGTTGTTGCCCAAAGTCACATTGTATGAGAGCATAATTTTTCAAATATCTTTTGTAAAAATATCCCGAATTTCAGCCACAATCCGACAAAATCTGAGCTTTCCGAACATCTTTGTGTTTCGATTTACCAAGTCGTTTTTTGTACCATGTGAATTGGCAAGTAGAGCGAACACATTTGGAACGATTCCGAGACGAAACCGCTTGAAAGAGCTGGGCACAAGGTCAGGGTAGCTTGGCTGTTTTTGCTATGAAAGGAGTGCATTGCCAAGAGGATTAGTACGTGAGAGGGATAAGTGATAAGGAATGTTTCGAGCACAAAAATGGCGACTATTGGTGACTACTGCTTGTGGCAGCTACGCTGAATGAAGGTCATGTGATTTTTTTTAAACTAAAGGAGTACAGAAGAAGAGACTGGCTGACGGTGTTTCAGTGGAAAGGAATTTGAAAAATAGACGATTTTTTTTTCATTTTGGCATTTCAGTCCATGTGAGAGATGCTCATATAGGTGACTCTTGAAAATGCGAAGTTTTCTGGAAGTCAGTTCTCATGAAATCTTAAATTCTTCCATTTATAATTTTTGGTTGTAGCCTACCAAGTACAGTACAAGCAGGTCTATGTGTATCTATATTATTCATACCCGACTGTCGTGGAAACTCTTCCCGCACCGTAGGGCCTACAGCATTGGCAGTGGTGGTCTCTAAATTTTGCTCGCGTTTTCTACATTTGCAAACCACTTGTTTTTTAGAAACGGTCACGAAGGATTTTGTAATAGGCTACTCAAAAAACGCGAAAAAAAAACGCGGCGAGGCCAGGTCCACGGAGTTCCCATTTCTGCCATTACGTGCTGGGTGGCGTTACTGGCTGGGTGGCGACTCGCTTACTTCTGTACTCCCCCCTTCGGATGTCGCTTCGATGCTGCTGCCTGGTCTCTCTCTCTCTCTCTCTCTCTCTCTCTCTCTCTCTCCACTTTCGCACTTTAGCCTCATTTTTTGCCAAATTTTGGCAAGTTGGCCTAGTAGAATGTTAATCATTGTAAAAATCTGCTGTTGGTGCTCCTTCTAGATCAGGTATGCATTTTACTATTTAAATCTAGATATGGGTCATTCCACAGTAACGGACGGGACAAAATTAATAATGGATTTTGCTTTTTCAGATATAAATTGTATAAGGTATCAGTCTTTTTTTATATATTATGTAACATTGCAACAGCAACATAATTATATACTCATGGTATTAAGATTTATAAAGCATCAGATGTTGGTAATTTAGGTTTTAACATGGTGATTTAGTTGCATTTAATCGGGTAACGGACGGGACAGGAAATGGATATGCATACGAATTGTAGCACACATAATAGCATAACTCTGTTCTCTTGAACATTTCAGAAAAACATTTTTCAGTATGTTGTGGAAGAGTATCATATCAATAAAATATATATTCATTCATAAACTAAGTTATTGCATGTGATTGATACAGTGATAATTAATCTAGGTACCGGACGGGACAAAGCATATTTAACCGACATTTTTGTCCTTGGATAAAAATGGGTTAAGAGAGTAAGCATTCATCAATTCTTTATGAAGGTCATTGCACATAGAAACACCAAAATTTTGGTTGACACGAGACTTTAAAAAGCAAAGAAAAATTGCTTTTAAAACTTCACTTTCTGCGAACATATAAGTTATATTATTTTATGAAGTTTTATAATGTTCCATAATATGCTTCCATAACGTAAAGTCGAAGGAAATGGCAAAGGGTACGGATACATTCAGATTCTTCTTAGAAACTTATAATGTGCGTAGTTGGCAAAATTCGAATGCAAGACAGTAAACTAAAGTAACTTTCATGACCTTTCCCCTTAGCTTATCACCTTTCCTAAGAAGTTACACTATCGATTTAAGTTATAAGATATTTAAATGAGCTCCGTGCGAGGACAGCTCAGAAAGGACAATTTATAGCGTTCATGTAAATCTCCATTCTGTATCAACAGCTAACAACAAGCAGTTGACAACAATAAAATCCGAGACGGCATTGAGAAGGCTGAGTCATCGAATAATATTATTATGAACTGTTCTCGAAGTTAACTATATTAGTAATACCCGACTGAGGCAGCAACTCCCCCCGCACCGTACGGGCTACAGCTTTGGGAGTTGCCTCAAAATTTAGCCCGCTTTTTCTATATTTGCAAACCACTTTGATTTTTTGGAAATAGTGTCCAGGGAATTTATAAAACGCAAAAAACGACGACCGCCTTTTAAACAAATCACCGCGACCTTTCCACGGAGTTCCCATAAACGCCGTTCCGGCAGCAGGGCGCTACCTCCAGGGTGGCGACTCGCTTACTTCGGTACTTCGCCGTCGGATGTCGCTGCCTGGTCCGTCTCTCTCTCTCTCCACTTTCGCAATTTTGCCAAATTTTGGCAAGTTGGTGCCTAGTTATTATTAAACGTCTGAAATAATCGCTTCTGGCGTAAAGTGTTATTCGAAGTTTTTTTTGCGGTAGACTTTCCCTACAGTCTCCCGCCTATTCCATGCAATACTGATGATGTGAGGAAACGTATTTACAGCTGCACATAATATGTCATGTCGAAGAAGTCACCGCAGGGCCTCGATATATAAATCTAGCTCCATGATTTCATTCGTCACAATTCTGGCCTCATCTGTCGCAATCTGCGAAAAGCAAAGAAGATGGGACTTTTTTTTTAGAGTGATGTCGACTAGTGTATGCCGACTTATCTCGGTCCTGTACATCCGCACCGAATCTCTCCAACCATTCGTCACATACCCATGGGATTTTTTTTTTTCTTCTTCTCCCTTACCTGGGTCCCAGACTGCAGGTAAAAGTTGCGCTATGGCAAGCTTGAAAATATCCTCTGCGGAATTCTTTTGTGTCGTCACTACCATCCTGTGGCACACAGGTATAAATAGGCAGAGAAAGGCTGTGTCAGGTGGAGAGCTAGCATCGATTCAGACTTGCCTGACCGTGTCATGTGATACAGTTATCCTGTAACTTTTCCCACGTATATGACAGGGCCAACGCTGTAGAAATTCCAGCCGCCCATTATCTTTTTATGGCTTGAAATAATTCTTGCTTTCTCATAATGTAATTATAGCAATGTTCAGGTGCCTGGAGGGGAAGGTGTGATAGTGCGCATTATTTCTTTTTCAAGTATATTCAGCATTTGTGCAACACGTGGCCACTGTAGTTCTTTACAAGGACATGTTTGATTTTCAGTCCGTACACTATTTCCAAGATAACCTTTCAGTACGCCATTATCGTAATATTACAACCAGTTAGAAGTTTATCGCTCCATAATTCAGACATTATTTTTATAGTATAGTGAATGCCAACAGTCGCATAAATACAGCAAGGTTTCCTGCAAAAGAAATGTTACAGATGCTCGAAATGTATGACAATGTAAGCCTAACTACTGTATATGATAACAGTCTAACGTCCACCATTTCAATAGTTTTATAAAGGTGTTGGGTAAAACTTGCGACAATGTTCATGAAGGTACCGGTACACTATATACGACGTCACAGGAGACATCACTTTATAAAATCTCCTCAGGGGATCGTGGTCATTTCACTGATTTTCCCATCACGTCGACGTCATATTCTGAGGCCTCATTTGTCCGTGGGGGCTTTCTAACCCCTGGCCTCTCGCGTCCTATATAGCTATATATCCTCTGGCCGCTCTGGCCACTGCCACGGGAACTCCCCAGAGTATGTCGCAAAAAATATATAGCCTATATGTCACTCTCGCTATTGCTACCCACCTCCAAAATTTACAGTGATTTTTCGAGTATAATTATTGTAACCAGTCACAGCTGTGGAGTTAAAAGATTAATTTTGAGTAAGTCGTAACTTTATTCACTTAACTTTTGATTGTGACTTACAGTAATTAAAATATGCTGAATTCACCTTAATCTCTTTGATTTTTGCTAAGTGTAATGATTAAAGGGGTTATCGTTTCTGTTTTTTTTATTTATTAGTTACGTCGTAATTAATTTGTACCATACTCTCTATTGCACTTACACACCAGCATTAAAAGTGTCAGTGGCCATTCCTGTGTAATACGTAAGGTACTTCTTGATAATTATAGTGAACACCTTGCTTGCTTGAAAATTGAAGCGTATTAGTTATGCAAAGCTTTCGACACATCGTTAGCTGTGATGATAACATAACGGTATACTATAGACAGTAGCCTGTAGTCCTTTACAAGTAAAACCCCTGCTAACACTGGTAACCATAACGGGAATGTGCGTAATTATTTTTGAACCCAACTATAACAGTCCTGACAGGCTAAAGTTACGCAGCATAATAAGCCTTTTTAGATGTTGAAATGGTTGGTTGGTTGGTTGTTGGTTGTGCCAAAGCAACTAAGGCTATCTGGCATTCGTGTGGTGGGTTTTTGGTAGTGAGAGGAAACGGGAGAATCCCGAGAAAATCCACGCAAACACGGCGAGAACCCATCGAATCTCTTCCACATAATAAGTGTCCTCCGTCCGACCCGGGGATCGAACTCGGGACCTTAAGGCTGTGGCGTTAACCACTATACTCTATGTTGAAATGGAATTTAAGTGCTCCAATGTGTACCAGTACCCTGCATTAATGGCCATGCACAGACATTGCCATCTGGCCAGATTGAGCGGAACTAGGCGTCTGGTGGGCTGTGTCCAAAATACTTTATGATCAAGACTGCTTACAAGTCCACTCTAGACGGCTCAAGATATCGCGGTGGATTAACAGGCATTCGCTCGGTCCGTGTAATAACTGGCTCACAACCTCAATACATTGATAGGAATCGCAATGGCCTTATAATTCATCCCACAGATATATCTGTGATCCATCTTTGTAGCAAGAGTTTGAATCTACCGCTATATCTTGAGCTGTCCAAGTATTTTGGACGCACCCCACAGGCGCCTATTTCCGCTCGTTCTTGGACAGGTGGCGATGTCTGTGCATGGCCATTAATGCAGGGTACTGTAGGCCTACTACTGTACGATGAGAAAATAGCTAGAAAGCAACCTTTTCTGATGTAGGCCTACAGTAGTACTGTAGCCTACAATTAGGTTATTCCAGGCACTTGCTTATACATGTATAAACATTTAATGGTCTGAAATGGTTTCCAAGATATACATTATACGCTAGAACATTTTCTCGTAGAATTTCCTCTTTAGTGACGGAGAAACTAATTACTCCGTAGTTTTAATTTGGCCTCTGCGCGTGTCTCATCAATTTCAGACCGTAGCAAAAAATACATTCTGTACCCGTACGCCAGTATGTCCCTTTTACGAAATAAGCGGTCCTTTTATATTCAAATTACTTCGTATACATATTATTGTCGAAACAGAGCGATGTATCAGCACCCTGTCAACTTGTTAAGGGGATCAAATTTCCCCAAGGTATTCCTACGCAGTCAAGTTAAATTGCAGTTGTCAAGTCAGAAGTCAAACATCTACATAATAATACAAACACAAAATCTGAAACTCATATCTAGCATATTACATATTAGGTCTCGCATACTGTAGTTTTTCCACTATATATATGCGACAGTATAACCCATAATTGGCTAAATATTCACCGCATGTAACAACTTCTCAATGGGAATGTTTGGCTTAGGGGTAATTATCACCATCGTTAATGAAGCGGGCGGGAGAAGTACAGTAGGATTGTGCCAGCTCTATCCAAGGTCATGAAGGGTTTCTATGCTAGACAATAGCCATGTGCTCTTATAGGTCAGTTGGAAGAGCACCAACAGGCTGGAGGTCCCAGGTTCGAATCCTAGTAAGGGCATGTAAAATAAGAAATCAAGAGAAATGTACAGCCTCAAGGTCCTAGTGCCTTTAAAACAGATGTCAGCTGTGCTAGGATCGATACTATAACTTGAACCATTTCAGAGCGGGCAGTAGGCTAGAGCCGAGGCCAAACTACAGAATTGTTATCTAGGCGCATAGTAAAGTCTTAATAGAGATCTTTTCTGTAATGCAACAGTACTCGAAACACGGTTGTTTGAGCGCAGAGAATTATAAAGAGAAGAACTACTCTAGCGAGGATATCCCGTAGGAGATATAGCGTACGGTACAGCATTTTAAAACTCGAGGATAACAAAAGTATTGCAAGTACTATTCTTTTAAAATGTTCCATAATTTAAATCCTCTGCAACAGCTGCTTTATTAAAATACGACCTCAATAATTCTGTGAATGAAATAGCATAAAGCCTATACGAAGTCCAGTAAACATGTAGTGTATTCTCATATTGGCAGGTCAATGTTTTGACAATATCAGCATAATTCAATATATCTCAAAAGTTAAAGTTGATTATGAACTGAACCTAATCTGAAAATCTTAATTTTACCTATTTATTGGTTCATCATAGAGAGTAGGTGCTATGGCACCTAAAAAGCCATTCGCCACCGCACTATGTAATTATGACCAATCAGCCAAGGAAAAGGACGGAAGGAACTAATCACATTGGGTACGGCACCGCCTACAGATATTGCACTGTAGTGATTGCTGCAAAAAAAAAAAATCGGCGTTTCTATATGATGTATCAAAAAAATCTGAACCATGAAATTACAGGTGTGTGCAACTTATATGTTTTTTAAAGACCCAAGAGATAAATAAATTGATGCCTACACCTATTTTTAAATTATCCCTGCTCCCGTCACTTTAACGACTCAACTATATCATACTAGACCTCACGAAGGGAAGGAGCAAAAAACTTTAATGGGAGAGAAAGGGCGGGCTTCCGTGTCTGCTATTAGTAATTTGCGTAAGTCGCAATTTTCCGAGCCCTAACCTATCGTGCCTATAGGCCTTTGCGTGCTTCTCGGCATATTTGTGAGTCTTCTCGGTATAGGCTATACCCTGCAGACCAACAGATATTAAGAAAATGCTTTATAAGAAACCCTCCTTCAAATTTTCAAAGTAAAAAAAAACTTTGCATGACTTTTTGTGCAGAATATATTCTACAAAACTTTGTTATTAATTCTCTTGCTGTATACAGGTTTGCATGTGCAGGTATTTCCTCTGCCGCCCTTAATCAAAGTTGTTACGCTCGAAACAGCCGCAACTATATTCAACTAATGTGAGGTTAGAGTGGAAATAAATATGCCGCTAATCCCCACTTTGTCAAAACTGATGGAGTAATATAGTGACTCTAAACGGTCACAATAGTACTATACGCACAATTTACTGTCGAGCCAGCTATTTATAACAATACGTACCGTATATATCAGATGAATCATTCAAAGCAATTATCATAGTTTACAGGGTGATTCAGAAACTGCTTGTTAAATTGTGAGCTCATATACAGTATACAGTCCCCACAGCATAACTTCTCAAAAAAGGGATTAGGCGACCTCTCCCCCTCCACTCCACACCAGACACCCTAAGCGATCTGATTGGTGGAGCAGATGGTGGGGGGGGGGGNGGGGGGGGGGGTCTGCTCCACCAATCAGATCGGTGGGTATAGTGCGGTACAAAAGAAATGCTCTTTTGAAACCCTACCTTGTATGGCTTAACCACAGAAGTCTCAATATTTATACATATAAAATATAATAATACGATCATATCGATAACGATAAATAAATATAAAATATATATTATATGTTAGGACATGCCTATTTTTAAATAAGTTAGGATGTGGGTACTGTAGTGCATGCATGGAAGTAAAATTTTCATAACACCTTTGCTCTGAACGACAACATTCGTCTACACTCGATGGGATACACGGTATCAACGTTGTTGAGCGCTTGCATGTTTCAGTGAGCGTCCTTATCTTAAAAGCAGCCATATTTCAAACGGACGTTTAATCCTGTTGACGTAAGCTTTTAATAAATTATTTTACTCGTCGAACATATCACGGAAATGAGGTTTACACCAGCCTTATCATGTGCAGGTATTTATTGGAAGCTTCAAACACTCCGAAACGATGAAATACTTAAGTGAAACAGCTGCCACTAATATATTAATGAAAAGTCCTTCACCAGCAGTTCTAATTAAAATTGGGCCATTTGGAGTAGTATTCATTAGGCACGTTGAACAGATAAGAAAAAAGTGCTATTTAGCCTCGCCCTCAATCTGAATAGTTGATTCTCGGCCAATCTTCCCAGACATTTACTTACATTGTCGAGGGACGATGCTATACATCAGAGCGAAACTGAATTAGCAAAAGTAGCACTTTAGGACCTAATTCCTTTCACTGGGTTCATTTTCACATGTCTGAAAGGTGCTTATGATGCAAGTCGGATTGGGCTGAAGTTGTGGAAAAATTATTAGATCATCTTGTCTCATTAGCTACATGCGCCGCGAATTTATATGGTGTCAGGTCCTGTGGGTATTTTAATGAGATTATTATCGCAAACGAAATGCAAAAATTGATCGTTGGATTTTTTTTTGGCTAATTAGGTCGTACTGGAGAATTATGAGGAATTAAAGTGCGATCTTAACTGTTATTAAATTTGGTACCAGTGATTAATGACGGCCAATATCAGGTATTTAACGCTGTCTGGTTGTAATTTTTGACAAAAATGGGTTACCGGAACATAAGCTGATGATTAAAAACTGGGCATAGAAGTCCTCTAAGTCGGGAAAAAATTCGAGATAATTCAAAGCAAACAATTTGCATACATGGTAGTAAAGACAGAAAATCCTGGCTAGCTGTCTCATTACGATTCGACGACTTCACCATCAACAGAATACTATTCGTGTACTACTTATTCGTGTAAATAACTCAAAACCACCACAATAATTAGACTTGTGAGATTTCTCTTGTATGCTCACAAAGAAGCACATATCGAATAACATATAAGTAGCGATGATTAATCATATTTATTATCACCTCAGTTGCATTGGCGCTTCATGCCAGTTTTTTTCAAGGCAGTTTTTTTTTGCCAGTAGTGTGTACCAGTAGGAATGCCTCTGACAGCTCCCTAATTAACTGGTTGCCCGGTGGCAAGGCAGCGTGAAGGTCTTTGAAAAGAGTGCGCCCCTTCATAGCAAAGTCGTCCAGTATACTGTATAGTGCGTTCCGACCAGATTGCCAGCTGATATGAGAACGGTCCACGATGATTATACCTATGAAGATCTAACCTGCCTTTTGAGACCACGTGTATTGATTTTTTGGAGGTATAGGCAAATAGATCCTATAATCATAAATGGTTGGGCGGGGTACATAAAAACGAGATGGATTTGTGGAAATTGCGCTGGGCTTTTTATAAAGGAAAAAAAGTGGCTATATAAACTGTACAGTATGAGGCTGGAACAGTATTGGAATACGGGAACGTCACTAGTTATGTAAGTGATTCGTATCATTTAAACATATATGTGCAACTCAAATTTTTAGGGCAACGATACATCAGAAGGGGAAACTGGATATGTTGAAATCCCATACACATTGCAAAAGTAAATTTCATAATTTTCGCCCTTTCAGTGAAATAGTGAACAATAGGTAAGCCTATATCTGTATATTGCTCAGAAGTGGGTAAGCCTAATGAAATGAGTTTACTTATTATTGCTATTCACAACCATTTTTCCCCCTAATTTACCGGTACATGCTGGAGTGTGTTGCAGTCCATTTACGTAGGTCCCAGGAACACTACGAGTTTTAATAGGGACAGAAAAAGTTTTAATTCCTAAGCACAGGGTATAGTGAGCGCGGGATTCCACCGGGGCCTACCACACTACTAAAAGTTAGTAGGAAAAAACCGTGCAGTTTTTTTCCGTCGCTTTTAAAACACTTGTGGGGCCTGATACTCAATTCAGTACGGTTAATATTTACTGAAGTAGTGTCCCTTGATCGTCATTAAATATGAATAAAAATTGTCATCTCTTCGTCGTAAGTGATTTTGAATCGTGTCATCGTGTAGACATCCTCATCCAATATTTGTTCTGCCTTGAAATCCTAGTCCTGAATGAACACACGAGTTTTGGCACATGTACAATCCCGACCTATCCAGCTTCAAAATTGAGGTCAAAATCTAGAATCCTCTAGCGTGCACTTGTTGACATCACGGCGAACGTGGTCGCATTTTCACTTCCGACATTACGCAAAAGCCACCCACGCGTCCCCATTTATCGCACACATAACGAGGTCTGTACATGAAAGGCATACAGGAAATAAGGATGAGAGAACCACACCCATAAACTGCCGGTTCAAAATGAAGATTTTCGAAGAGCATCTAACAGCTGACTACCTTAATGGAACGTATTGTCGGATGTGGTTGATCGATCACACTACAGCCTCTCATTTGGCTCTCTATTGAAATTCACCACACCTGGACCGGACATTTGCTCGGAAGGGGCATTTCCTTGAGTCTAATTTCCCGGAGAGAATTCGGGTGACTGGGTTTTCTTTGCTGCATTTCAACAAGGATTGATTAGTTCTTGTGTACGTCGTCTGCAAAGAAATTGCCTCGTTGCTTGGCTACCAAGTCGCTGACCCGGAATTATTGTCCTTCACACGCGAAAGGAGGAAGTGAGAACTATTATTGTCCAGACTCCGTTACTCCACGGGAGTTATATGTGGGGGCGATTCTAATCTGGGGCATATTAGAACCATTGTTGCACTCACTTTCGTTGATCGTCAAGCGATTATAGCACTGTTTTAAAGTTCAGTGAGTATTTTGTCTTTCTGCTAAAGTTAGCAGCAGCTATTAACACCAGAAGCAGTGCACACTAATGTTGGTTTATTATTGTCACAGTATGATTTATTACAATTACTCGTAATATTAGCAGCCAGCGAAAACTATACACTCAGTAGTTCAGAACTGCGTTAATGATAGCACATTGATTGGATAATGGATGTTCTTGAAGATGCGTATGGTAAACTGTGTGGTATTAAAATATAGTTATTAATTAAGCAGGCCCATACGTACTGGTACAGTGCTGGACATTAATCACGTCATACTGCTAGCGACATTTTCCGAAGCGGCAGACGAGCAAATCGAAGTGATAGAGTGCGAGCCATGCGAGTAAGAAATGGTATGGGTGACGTCACTGGTGGGGATAAGCCTTTTCTTCATTGCCCCCCAGCCGGTGATGTCACTCAAGGCCTACCTCTTCTTACTCGCACGGCTCACACTCTATCACTTCGATTTGCACTTCTGCCGCTTCAGAAATGTCGCAAGCAGTATGACGCGATTAATATCCAACACTGTATTAGTATCACGTAACACATATCATACCAACCCGGCAGCCAAGTCCAGTGAACTAGAAGGGTAAAGGCACGGCAATCTCTTGATAACATTTTATTTTTGTTCCTGAGATAAGGATAATAGTAGTTAATCCTTACAGTATGGTACAACACGATATACCATGAGGTCTACTCTTCTGCACCATCATAAGCCATCTACGTATTTTAGCTGAACCACGGTATTAAATAGACTATTCAGTAAAAATCATATCTTTTTGGGAAAAAAGTGATTATTCGCACAAATCAGAAAAATGAAAGCCTGACGTGATGAACAATCGTTTCCTGGGATGCCCTTTTGTTACACTACATCACATGTACTTGATGTCGTCATCAGCCATTGTTGCATATTGATGCAGCTGATCTTTATCATGCAAATGAAAAATCTGTGTAACTAGGGATTAAATTGCAATGCTAGATTGAGTTCGTCGAGTGTAACCGAACACCGAACGGATCGTGTTTTCAGGATTGAGGCCATCCGTCCTGGGAAATAAATCGATGAGACTAATTAATTGATTTAGGGTGCTGGAAAG
Organism: Catajapyx aquilonaris; assembly: GCA_000934665.2. Classification (NCBI taxonomy): domain Eukaryota; kingdom Metazoa; phylum Arthropoda; class Diplura; order Dicellurata; family Japygidae; genus Catajapyx; species Catajapyx aquilonaris. The sequence goes on along the minus strand of JYFJ02003189.1, from coordinate 21,996 downwards.
ATGCTGGTGTGGAGATTTGTTTTTCTTTTTATTCCAGCTTGGCAGGCATGTCACGCAGCGTGACAGTGGCCGTGGCTTATGTGATGAGTGTCACATGCTTCAACTGGCAAGACTCGCTCAAGATCGTCCGAGGGGCAAGGGCGGTGGCCAATCCCAACATCGGATTTCAAAAGCAGCTGCAGGAATTTGAAAACACACGCATGAATGAGGTAAAACGGTTCTATATGTAACCTTTTGGTGACATTTTGCATGAGTAATGGAAGTCTCTCTATATGCATATTTTTCAAAGGGCATACATCAATTTATGCGCTTCAGTAGAAGTCAAAAATAATTGTTAATTATAGCCTAGAAGTTTAAAGGTGGGTTCACAATCTGTACGCTGATGACGTTCCTATACTGTATACAGTTGAATATTAAAATCGTAGAACTTTTGTCCCCTTATTTTGGTGACACATATTCCCAAATGACTAGAGATTGACTGCGACTTGCGCATTCATTATGATCCAAACTGACTCGTAAAAAATTTGCTCGGCGCTGTCGCTACAAAGGAGATGCAAGAGCACACAAAGAGTATTAGTACTAGGCTATTGCTATATTTGGGAATACAGTATGCAGAGAGCCGTCAAATGTATTTTGCCTTACCATCGTATGACACTGAGCAGTACGACTATGTAAAAAGGGTAAGAGAATATTGAATGAGTGTCTAATAATTTGCCAAAAAATATTTATAAAATAATCCGTTCAGCTGCGATATTTCGACACCCTGAAGAGGAAAACCTCACTATCAGAAAATGTCGAAATGTCATAACAGGCAAGGCAGATGTGCATCTCTAATGACAGCATCATGTCCACTATAGTCGCGAAATGATGAAAAGCATTTACCGGTTTTCTGGGCACCACCACTGCAGGCAGATCGATAGCCTGCTTGACAGTTGCATTGGTCCCTTCGTAGTCATTCCTTCAAGGATTTAATCCCTCGGATTACGGTGATGCGATATGGCCATAAATTTTTTACGGCCCCGTAAAGTGTCACGTTTAGCCCCAGGATTGCAACCATAAGAGATGTATTCACATCAGCTTTGGTCACCAGTAAGAGTGCGATATCATTTTCCATTTTGTTAATTGGAGTAATGTCCTTCTGCAGGAACGACGTCGGATACTGGAGAAGTACCCAGACAGTCCTCTGTCTGAGAACGATGAAGAAACCTGCCGAAAGCTGCTATCATCCTACAACAATCTGATGCTTTCACGCTCCATCTGCGAAGGAAGGTGTCTGCCACGCGTGTGCCCATCCGGAGCATGCCGGAATTCAACTAATAGGTATGCAGAATGCGCACTGGTACCAGCAAACTGACAGTTGTACTCGTAGGATATTTCGACGCAAGCCTTGCCAGCAGTCGGTCGATTCTGAGCTGACCTCATCAGCAAGGTCAGCCCCAGCATCCCCAAGAGCATGGCAACGTCAACCGTCGTCGCCATCATCCTCCACGTCGTCTCTGCAACGCGTGCCTTGCGTACTGTACCGCTCCAGGGAGCGTAACGACTTTTTTTCGTCGGTACGTTCCTTGCCAGCTGCCGTTGAAGCGCGGTCGCCATCGCCTCGGAACACTCAGAGTAAGCTGTGCTTATACCAGGGTGGATCAAATAAGAACAATAAAAGCGCAACAATTGTTTTTAAGACCCGCAGTTTGGGATAGTTTAACAGGAACACTAGAGGCTTCATAATGATGCTCATAAGTTCAGAGTGTTCTTCGAAAGTGAGTCAGGAAGCATCTGTTGAAAGACGACCCCTTCAGATATATGCAACCAGATATAACTGTTATGTGAACAGGAGGAACAAAACCCATCGAAATGTTTTGGAAAATGCAGACAAATTAAGATCTGTCATGTATATTGCAATCACATGTACATGAGCAGTGTCAAATGACATCCAGAATTTAGTGACAGCAGAATGTCAGAGTAGCCGCAGCCAGGCCAGGAGATTCGCGCTGTGACATCGAGAACATTTTACACCACTCCTAGACACCTGGCTGCGAGATACGTGACAGGTCCATATTACTAATTCATTCTCAAAAAAATTTCGATGGATTTTGTCATTCTATGCACAAAACCTTCTGTGGACGGTGTGAAAAGGTCACCGCCATCTTTAATATGATGCTGCCCCACTCACACAACTCTTATCGACACACTGTCTGAATTTATGAGTACAATAGGCCTACTAGTCTTCAACCGTCCCTGTAGTATGCCATCCCAATTCAGGGGTTTTAAAAAACATTTTTGTGGCACAATATCGTTTTCATTTGATCAAGCTATATACTGTATATTATGCTGCGTGTAAAGCAAAAACGAGCTTCCACATCCGCCACATGACAGTCAATCAATCGCAAGTCAGAAAAACTCTTATAGAGTCAAAGAAAACTGCGATTGTCTTGTACTTTTGATATGATCATGGTATAAAGTGGCTTGAATGCTTCACGTTATTACAAAAATACCTGCCGCGCACGCTGCAGGCGGTATCTTCACGCTTTCAAAATGAAGGTGGACAGCTCACTTTTGGCTTACACGCGAACACAGTCTACAACCTATACACAAACGCAGAATAACAAGCATTGTCAACAAGCCTCTAGGGAACGTCTGTCACAGAGCTGTAGGACTATACCATTTATATCATAATGCGACTAAATTCAATGACGAGCGAGCCAACTCTGTGGCAGCCGGTCTGTGATCATTCCTTCGTAATTAATTATTCGCTGTACGACAAACGCTCTCTCATAGCTCAGTTGGAAGAGCAACGGCTTATTCAAGCCGGAGGTCCCAGGTTCGAATCCTGGTGAGAGCACGCAAACGCCGATAGTAAGGTGTACTGGAGTTGACAACGCCTCCTCTATAAGTGCATAAGATCATGATAAGATCAAGTACCGGTATGATGAATACTATATGATATATGCCAGGGTCAACGTCGCCGTCCCCGCGCGTGTCCGGAGGCGACCCTCCTGCGGTTCCTCCGGGACCATGGGACCTTCGACGAGGGAGACTAACGACAGCGATGTCCGCCTCATCGTCGTCACTTCCCACCTCCAGGGAAGCCTCCCGTGGGCCATCACCTGCTCCATCACTCACCGCCCTGCCGACTCGCTCGCAATCGGCCCGCACCCCATGGCGGGGCAGCACCAGTGGATTGGCGGGTCGCTCCGGGTCCTCTACCCGACCTCCACCCCCATCCCGCCCGCCATGACTAGGAGGAAGCAGCTCCCGTCGACCCGACCTCTGGGAGCTGTACGGAACACTCTGGGCAATCCACTGCCCCTCCAGAAGGTGACCTACCACCAGGCTCACCGACAGTGGCGGTCCGTAAAACACCCACTCTTTGCACCCTCCGCGTCCTTTTGTTGACAAGTCCGACCCAAGGTCCGCTCCTCTAGATCGCATCGCCCTTTCACAAATTGACACACGGCGTGACATAGTTTGACACTATCTTGTTTATAGATGAAGAGGCGCTTCACAATGTGAGCTCAATCATTTGCAGTGGGAAACACTTTTGACGGAAATTTCTGAGATTTATGCACCGTTGATATAGCACCGTTTAACCAAATAGTTTGTAACAGAGGTATCTTCCTGATCTGTTAGTTCCGTTACAAGCAGATTCCACTGCAGTAGTCACTCGAGGACCAGTTTGTTTTGTAATACATATTGGCTCGTTCCGATGAGACTTTTCACCATTTCTTTCTACCTGTTTTGTACGGAGCTTTCATCCGAGGTGCAGGAAAGGATTTGTCAATCACATGTAACTATGTGGATGCGACTATATACGGGCTTGACCCATAAGTAAAAGGTGGGAAATTATGCCCGGGGTCAGGGACGTGGGAGGTTATTTTAGTCAGAGTATTTCATTAATTCGCTTTTCACTTGCTGGTCAAGTGTTATCTACGTGAATCAAGCCACAAAATGTGCGAATGCTCAGCCTCTGCTTGCGACATTATCATATGCAACTTTGCAAGGACACATAATCTTACCATTATCACGGTACACGACTGCTACTGCCTATCTTCTCTACAAGCTTCGCTGGGATCGACAAAATGAGGGATGAGAGCAGAGCTAGTGGAAAAGAGAAATTCTTTACAAAGTATAAGAACTATTTTCTGGAAAAAAGAGATAAAATCATGTTGGTCATGTTTGATCATGTTTAATGGTGGTTAACAATTCTGTTGGTTGTTGACGGATATCGTTATAATCTAAACATGGTGCTGATGCTGGTGCTGCGATGTTTATTTTTTTAAGAGATGGACATGTTAGACATGGCTGTGTATGAGAGAAGAGATGAATGTTGCATACCAAACCGTCCACTTGTTTAGTTCAACGGAGGAGTTTTGAAAGAAAGACTCTCTTCGAGCATTTTCTATACTTGTATTTCCCATCTCTTCCTGCTATGTATCTTTGGATCCATCCAAGTGTGTGGTGGCGGGAATGGCTTTTGATTCTCAATTCAGTCAGAGGTTTTAACAAGGTATCGTCCCACAAAGGGACTTAGTGACAAGAATGTTTCTGTACTGTACTGTGGTATACCATTTTCGCTGGCCTGTCATTTATTTTGCCGCATTGTTTTGGTCGCATACGACCACAGGCGATCCTGGAACTATACGGCACTGTCTTTCAACTTCTATACTTCATCCGATTAAAAAAAAAAAAGTAATACAGTACCGAAGCCAATCCTAGACCATATACATAGACCTCACCTACATGCACTGAAATGGAGCATTGTTACCTCGGCAATAATCTCGCATGAGTCTCTCGAGTCTAGGTTTAACTGGAGGAAATAGACACAATGGTTTTGTTTCACTTTAAGAAAAAGCGCATTAATTGCCTCGTCTCTGTATCAGAGACTCCTGTTAGTTGCTCACAGATAAATTATTTAGCAACTCAGTGTTACGTAAAAAAAAGTATGGAAACCTTACGTATTGTTGTGTGTTAATAGGATCGGCATATGCTTTTATAGATGAGAAGCGGACGCAGTGACTCCTATTAAGGTGCTTGGAATCAAAATAATTGCATATGCGTGTGGCACTTTCCCTTATTAATGTTTATTATATTTTCGACAAATAAAAAAGCAAGAAATATGGGAATTGTACCATCGACACGCGTTGTTTTATTTCAAATAATTAAGTTCCATTTTGCACTCATTACTGCTCGATAAAGCAGAGCCTGTCTGTAGCAGCAACTTGCCCATTATAGATTTTTACCCTTGCTTTCAGTGTATTTTTGCCTTACCTAACGGAAACCTGCTCAGTAAGGAAAACATGGAAAAGGTGCGACTCCGTTGCACACAGGTTTCACTCTATCAACCAATGAAAAATAAATTTCGTCCGTGGTAGAGACCGCTAGCCCCATCAACCTGAACCCGAAAAATCCATTGTTTTTCCGTTACTGTCATGGCGACCAGAGTAAATCAAATCACGTTCCAAATGCGTGGTTGCTTGTACTTAACTCAGTATTCAGGGTTTTTGGTAGTTATTGTGGTAGTTATTTCAGGAAACTAATTTCAAAATCTAAATCATAAGGTTACCCGCCTGTACAAGGATAGAGTGAACCCGGGAAACTGCGGAAAACCGAAGTGGTCTTTACTGGAAGTTGAATTTAGAACCTATTTTGACACGCTAGATCCGAAATCTAAAACAGTTTCAGTGTTAAATATTTGTTGAATATAATCTCCCTATATGAACTTGCTGTCCCAGCAAAGCCTCATTTTAACCTGATTTGCGAAATTTCCCGCAATTATTATTTCCCTCTAGTGTCATGGCCGCCGGATTTTCAATTCGATTCAATCTGGCCGCTGCCGGTTGAGAGGTCTATTTTCTCTACGTCATTGGTATCAACACCTGAAGACCTGAAATGTTGAACGTTTTGTTTAGTCACATCTTGGGCGAAATTGATTTGGGCCTTGTAAATGTGAACTTTGACTTGTAATTTTTGTTGGTCATCAGGTTTTTGTTATAGCAATTACGGTTCCCTGGAAATATATGAGTTATGTAAAAAAAATTATTCCACAACTCCACTAGTGATAATGTAATCTTCAAATCCAACTTGCATAATTATCTCGAAATCATTCCATTGTGGCTGGGATCATTCTTCATTTCAGGTCTTCAGTGTTAGCATGTCCCTGCTTTACAGGAATTGAAGGGTTTGGTGGAAAATCCGGATCTGTCCACTTTTGGCCGAAAATGAATTATGGGTGGTTCTACCATCTTGTGACCATTCTGCATCTTTTGGTACAAAAATCAGACCTGTCATGTAGTCCACTGAGGTAATATAGCCCTCCCAAGTGACCAGCGTACTGTCCAGAGCCCGCACCGGATGCGTTTTCGCCCTCTAGCTGGTGAAATTCCAAAAGTCACCTCCTAGACTTTTCGGAAACATGAAGCACACATTTCACGCTTCATTTTGAGGTCCATTCAAAAAATCCCAAAAATAGCGAACTTTGAGTTATATTAAAATCAAAATTTCGCCGCCATATTGAAATTGAAATATTTTATACCGGCTATTTTCAATGCGATATTATTAAAGGTATTTAAAAGAGCTTCCAAAATCACGTATCAGATTTGGATTCACTTTAGGGGTTCAGAGGTCACGGGCCTCCATTAGAAGCCCTGACAGCATCAAATGAGTGAAAAATCGCAATTACACACCCTATAGTTTCGCAACCACGTGTCACAAAGGGACGAAATCTCAATTCCTTACACACAACGACGACTGCTACAAACCCATGAATTTTGGTCGAAATCGGAAAATATTTGTCGGAAAAGTGGTCCGAGTTGACGTGGAATGCCCCATTAGTTAGTATAATCACTGCCCTGCAGTATGGCTGAACAGTGTGATGACGAATCTGCATTTCTGATGATGAATTAGGTGATGAGTTTGTAACACTATATGTATGCCTATAATTGAGAAAAAATTTGTCCATGCTCATAACATACACACAAAAATAATTATTTATTTGGACATGTCTGATTCTGATTCAGTGCTAAAACAAGACTTGTCCACATTATACTCCACTGTAGAATGTGGTAGTAACAGCATCGTACAAACTGCATATTCTGGTGCATGTTGATTTTGGTATCATCCTATTCAAGAAAAAATATAATTAGAAACATTTTTGAAATTTTCCGGGAATTCAGTTTTTCTGTATTTTATCGCAAGTAACAAAAATGGACTTATCCTGTTTTTCCACCACACCCTTCAATTATTCTGGCTGTATGTACGGTAGACACCCAAGGAAAATCTGTTTTGCCTATTTTGACAATTTGACATGTGATATTCGATTACGAGTGGCATATTAGACACTATAGCAGCATGAATAAGAAAAGCTAGACAAAAGGAAAAGAAAAATTGTTATTTTTCTACGTAGAGCCATACATATTTGGTCTATCTCACGGTCTATCTTCAGGACAACATGTCAAACCGGAACATCAGAAAGAATAATTCAATCTCTCCAAGATCTCCTCCCCAGCTGACTTCTCTTTGTCACTCCATGAAGCCGAGCCCGAAGGTGTCTCTTCATATTTTGGATGGATGTGGAGAATCCACAATGTTTCCAAGTAACCTCCGCCAGCGCCAAACCCCTGCGGATCAGCTTTGAGAAGATCCTAATTATTAGACGCTACTTTACAAGGTCTGTAGTTTGATTGACGAAACACCTGAATCAACTAGAGGTCTGCCATTATTGGACAACTTGCAAACTGCAGAATTGCCACTTTGATGGCATCCACACCTGTTCGCGAATAAGCCTACTTGTTAGTTGTTAGACTCATCCTACAGCGCTATAGGCTATATCTGATATTCTCACTTGAGCTATTTGGGCGTTCATTATCGAGACAGGTGTGGTAGGAATAAACGTTTTAATTTTCTATAATTCTGTATCAGGCACACGAATGAAGTTACACAGCCTATAGGCCTACAATAGAATATGCCTGCTGTGGTAGGCTTAGTTTGCTGGAAGCAAGAGATAAACCAGATTTTATGACTAATCGCATAGCTTGGTGTTGCAGCACCCCATAATTATGTGCATTTTGACATAGAGACCTTCATCTGCATACACAATAATGATGGGGGCATTTTCCAACCCCTAAGCCTGTAACCCGTGCTTATCATAAACAACCACATTATTTTGGTGATCCAGACATTTGTGGTTACCTGTCCCCCTATAAGTTGTATCAGGTGTGATTGGACGGACATAAAAATAATAATGTGACTACTACGGTATGTAACTGACTGCTGGCGAAGGTATACGTAAGCAACCTGATGGATGCCGGACACGGATTTCTACGAACTTCATGATTGTTAGGCCCGGTTGTGACAATACAAAGTACGTAAGGCGAATATCACCAAGAGCTAATAACTCACCGATTATGTTGGATTATGTATGTGTCTATGTGAATACCTATAGGCCTAATGGGAGATTTTCCTAATTAATTATAGAAAGAGAGATAGGGAATTTGTAGGGCAGCTTTTTTCCTCTGTTTACTTAGTTAGATTTTTTTTGCGCAAATGAGCGAGTATAGGCAGGGTATAGGCCTAATAGAAAATTGAAAGCTAAAATATATTGCAAACAAAGGATACAGAGATGATTGCTGCCGAATGTTGCGAATTTACCGTACAACTTTTTCAATTGCACATGGCTACATATTGCTCTGCATAAGTACCTCCGATAATTTTTTTCTTCGATTTTTATAGCATTAGTAGATGGAAGCTTATTTTCTGAGTAATCTATTGTTCCCTGAGACTGACAGAGATAATAACAATTATTTTTATACAATGTATAGCATAACTTCGAGGGGGCATTACAAGCGTATACAGTGGGCTGTCTCATCATGAAGTTCATTTAATATAAGTACTTTAGAAGTCATAGCCGAAATCGTGGATTTTGTACGAGAGCACATATGGCAGCTGAAATTAACTTTCCAACACTTTATAAAATCATGCCAGGTTAACCTAAGTTAACCTAAAGCTGGAGGCCAGGAATATTCAACTAGTTTATGACAATTTGCCTACGCCTACTAAGTTAACCTACTAAGTTAACCTAAAGCTGGAGGCCAGGGATATTCAACTAGTTTATGACAATTTGCCTACGCCTACCTACTGCCTAGGTCCCTGGATGCCGCAATCCTTTTTGTACCATGTGGGCTTACCAGTTCACCGTGGTTACCTTGCTCTCCTGCAGCATCCAGCATGTGTACGTACCGTACGTCATACTTAGGTCATGAGCACTGAAAAAATGCCAATAATATGAGGTCACCCAAACCTCTTTTTTTAAACGCTCGAATGTACTTTCTAGGTGGAGCACTGGAGCAGCCTACTGGAAAAACTGCCTTGGATACCACTTGTAATAAGTGTCAAAGGAGTAACAACTGATCATTTTAGGGTAATATTATTATTATTTGTTTAAAAATTTTTTTCACAAAAATTGTAACCCCAATAAAATTGATTAATCAGCGACCCATTTGGGAGTGTAGTAATGGGAAAAGTCAGACTGGGTCATCTGCGGCATATTTCTTCTACATTTTCTCTGCATAAAACTGATTATCTTAGCCGCACTGTAACTCAAAGGCAACTACACCAATTAGAAAATAAGGTTCCCCAGGTGCAGCCAATCCCATTTTGACCGACTCGGCATTGCGTAGACAATTTACATTGCATTACCTGTGCAGTAGTTGTATGCCCTGGTTTATGCATATTTAAACTCGCGCTCTTCATTTCCACAACCTCTCCGCTAGATGGCAATACACTGTTGTAAATAAATATTCACATCCCATAAAAGCAACTCAGGTTTTACTTGAATCAATTTTATTTCCTACACTCAAATAATAATAACCACCCCCCATGTTGCACTAATCTAAGTTATGCAACATCTGTCTGTCATCAATCATTTGGTATTTCCCAGCCTGCTCCATCTCCCTCCTTTACCTGCACGTGCTGGCTGTAAACCCTTCGCTGATTGGAGCCCGGGGCGTGGGTGGGGAACCAATCAGAGGACGCCGGTGCCCATTGTGAGAGTGTCCCCGTCGCAGGTCCCTCACGCAAGATGGCTTCTCGCAGCATTAGTAGTGTTTGTAACTGATCAACCCGGTTAGCAGCCGAAAAGCTTCCCGGCTGGGGAGGGGACTACCCTGTGCCTGTCCGGTGAGGGGCAGCCGGTCGCCCCTGGCTGTATACATCCCTCTGGGACATATGGGTGAGTGGACGGACACTTTCGGAGTGTTTGCCTCGCCCTTGCTTTTGGCATGTGACGTCACTCACTGACCAAGCCATGGATGTGTGTAGGGGGCAATGTTAACATGGGTTGTCCAGGTTGGTGTGTCAGCTAGAGGAAGGTATGCTGAAGAGGGTGAGGTAGTTGGCTGTCACTAAGGAGTGGCAGGTTGATACGCGGAGCTGTTGAGTATTGATGTCGGGCTTGGAAATGGTAGTGTATGCTGTAGCGGTGGTAGACTGCGGAAGCAGGTACAATAAGCTAAAGCAAGGTGAATGTTAACACTGGCGCACATTGCAACGTTGCGATGTGTTTGCGCACATCTGCGCCAGCTTACGTTAGATCATATGTGGGTGAGATGTGTGAGCGAATTTTTCTCTCGCAACCACTAGCGCACCTGGTGCTTGAAGAGACTTTGGCGAGTGGATGGATGGACTCTTTACGATTTCCAGATATGGGATCCAAAACCATGCTCATTTTGCCTTTATATGGTGCTGGAACGGTGCCATGGGGTCTTTTTGGACCCCAAGGAAAAAAATGCATTAAAATTATTATTACAATGAACTTTTGCCATTTTTTTTTACAGCATGTAACAGGAAGTGCAGGTTTATTTTGAATTAGCGATCATTTTAGGCATTGTTCAAAGAATAATTGTATATAGTCAATACATCGAAAAGTATTATATAATAATTAATAAAAATTAAAATATAGTGGGGTCCGAAAAGACCCCACGGCACGGTTGCCGTAATACCCGTAGGCACAGCACGGTTCCAGGGTTAATATAATTTATAGTATTTGTAATCAATTATAAAATGAGGTCATTCAAACTATACCTGTCCACCAGCCAAGAGCAGCACAGTCATGAGCAAATGTGTTGCTCACAAGGTGGTGTTCCCAGGATGTAATATGCATAGTAATCTCGTCTCATCCATAGGTTACATTTGGTTAAGGTTCATTTTCATGGGAAAATTTGGCATGAATGCATACTCCAGTAGGTAGAGCATACATTACATTCTCCACCTTCATCACCAGCATTCCCCCACCATCACGTTAATCAAGTATAAGTTGCTTTCTATTATTTTTGTTTCCTCCTTTCTTCTTTCTTTCTCTCTTCTTTTTCTCTCTTTGGCATTTTATGGGCTCGTATGGATGCCAGTCAGCACCGAACAACAACAGCTGACCAGAAATGTGGTGAGGACGGGACTGAGGAAGGGAATGCTTTTGCCATGATTATGTTTTCTCAATATTTCCCACTTTCATGCCATCCTCACGCTCTGTCTATAATGAAATAGTTTGTAATTGGAATATAGGAATATGTTGTTATTTTTATTTATTTATGTATTTATTATTTTGTGTAGGAAGAAGCCAAACAAGCCAAGGCAAAAAGACGGGATAAAGAGAGAGATGGAGTGAGAACAAGAGAGAGAAAAGAGCTCTGGCTGTCTCCTATCCCAAAAAGAACTTTCTGGCCTGTAAGTAATACTTAACAGTTACCACAAGTGAAACTGTGGAGACACTGAAGGAGGAGACACTGAAGTAACTCCACCACACCAAAGTGAAGTTCGTATTGGTGAGGTTTTATTTTCATAATCTTTCATCTTTATTATTTTTAGTTTTGATAGTTTGATTTTAATTATTTTTCATGTCAATTGATTTTATTTTTAAATTTTATTACACGTGGCATGCCAGTATAAGGCATAATATGCCAACATAGAGGAGGGTTTTGTCCATACTTTACCTGTGAAGAACATGATAAGTGAAAATTGTAGTATCTTCCAAGAACGGGAACGTCGGGAAGTAGAGCCCTTCGGACACTCCCTCATCAGTCAGCAGCCATTAGTGAGGACTCAATACTGTCACTTCACAATGTTTGACGAAATGCAGCCTTCCCCCAACTTTCTAAGCAAGATTTAACTTGTATCAATAAGTATTAGTTCACGTACACAGGATGTTCCAAGTACATTAGTACTTTTAGTTATGGGGAATTTCGCTCGAAGCTTTATTGTTTTAATTATTATTATATTTTTGTGCCCCTAACCAGCTGCCCTATTCTATTCAAAGAGCTATATTTGACCTCCTGGAAGTAATGGGGACCTGGATCGGGGTGCAACAAGCTACACAAAATAGCTACTTCGGACGATGTTAGTGATAACTAAAAACGACCCACAAACTTGGAACACCCTGTATGCAGGGTGCCCTCTGTATCCACGGGGATTGGTTCTAAGCCCACTGTGGATGCTGAAGTCCCGTGTATGAAAAGGCTTAGTATGTGCATATAATGTATGCACATCTTCCATTATACTTTTAATCATCTCTAGATTACTTATAATACCTAATGCTTCCTTCAGTCTCATTTTGTATTGTCCAGATGACAAATCAGCTGTGGAGTGAGTCAAGACCGGCAGGCAGGCCTAGAGTTAATGGACTGTATAATTATAGTCACCCCAAAAGCATTTACAGTCCATGATGCAGGCCAGATTGTATCAGTGGCTGTAAACTTTTAAAAGCCTGAATTTCATTGTTGGTAATTCTTTTATAAATAATAAACAATGAAATACAGGCCATTAAAATGTGACAGGCATGATCCAATCAGCCTAAAGCTAATAAAGAATATGTTGTAAAGTTTTGGCTTACTGCATATACTTCATAGGTACGTTCACATGGGCGCGAAATTCCTAGGAAAGTGCCTGGAAAGTTGAATTCCAGGTTTTGTCACCCACCCAAACAGGAAAGTACAAACTTGGAAAGTCTGCCCGAAGTTGGAAAAGATTCCTAGTTGGAGAAAGTAGGAATCTCACTCCAACATGGAAAGTGGGGTCACGTGACTTCTGAGCGCATGCGCTTCAGGGGTGCATGTCGCCGTTCCCTCCCTCCACTTCCCCCCTACTCTTTTCCCCCCTCTCGTTGGGTTGCGAGGGTGGCGCGTTTCATCTGTTTTAACCTGGCTCGTGTGGACTACTGTCACTGGGAAGTTGGAAATTACTTGGAATCTACTTTTAGTGGAATCTACTTTCCAGCACTTTCCTAAGAATTTCGCGCCCATGTGAACGTACCTGTAGATTACAAATATTTTCCAACTTCCCAGTCGCAATTGGCCTCACGAGCCAGGTTAAAACAGATGAAATGCCCCACCCATGCAACCCAACAATGAGAGGGAGAAAAAGAGCAGGAGAGAGGAGTGGAGGGGAGGGAATGGAGGCATGCGCCCCTGAAGCACTTGCACACGGAAGTCACGTGACCCCACATTCCATGTTGGAGCGAGATTCCTACTTTCTCCAACTTGGAATCTTTTCCAATTTGTGGCAGACTTTCCGAGTTTTACTTTCTCGTTTGGACGGGTGACAAAACCTGGAATAAAACTTTCCAAGCACTTGCTAGGAATTTCGTGCCCGTGTGAATGTACTATATCGCTCAAAAACATAGAGATGATTCTGCACATTCAAGTGCAGGCTGTACTGGAGTCAAGTTCGTCTCCTATGTTTTTGAGCGATATAGTACCTCATGTGTTGTTTTCAATGTTGCCACCAGTTCTCATAGCTCAGTGGGAGAGCAACAGCACAAAGCTGGTGGTCCTAGGTTCAATTCCTGGTGAGGGCAATGATGGCACATTGGCATTGTTGAGTGACCATTAACATGACAAGCTGGTTGCAAAATAACTCGTACTTCATATTAATATATAGGTCTTTTCAGATATGGTTTCTGCTATGGTTTGGCTTGAAGCCCCTCACCTGAAAAGAAGACTTGCAAAATGAAAGTATCAAAAGCAGGACAGGAGGGAAGAATGGCTATGATTCCATCATGTTCAACTATCCAGGATGAACCAGCAGTGGAAAACATACCAAGTGATGAGCACCAAGTCGTCAACCTGATAGATGCTGCCTTGCCCACTGAGCAGGTCAACCAGTCTGACTTGCATGGGATTGATGCAGACCGGGATGTCACTTTGACCCATGACAGCAATCATGTCGCTGGGATATGGAATTTGTCTCCAGAGTCCCTTAAACTTGTATGTATGATAACCTAACGTAACATTACTAGTTATTCCCTTGTGAACTAGCATTGGTGTCTTTATCAATTGGACTTTCACATATTTCTAAGAAGCTGGGGCGGTTAACATCATTACCAAAGAACGGATTTCTATGTTCTAAAAAACCCTCAAATAGGTGGGCATTTAGGTCCTGAAGACAGTTAAAATAAGCTCTTAAATAGGCACTAACAATCAAGCAGGTCCTAATTTATTTTCAGTCCCATGCAGCCATTGCAGCCTACTCTTGGCCATGTAATTTTGCAACACATTAACAAATTAGCAGTTGTTCCATATTTTAGTCATTATTATTATTATTATTATTATTATTATTATTATTATTATTATTATTATTATTATTATTATTATTTGTCGGTGAGGCCTGTGTGACAGTACAACTTTATACACTGAAAATGACCTTTCGACATAACACAGAGCAACTGGACCATTCCTGAAAAGTTAAATGTCTTGTACAGCCAGTTCATCCAGCATGTCTACAGGCTACAGCTCCTTCGCTATTCACAGGTTGAAGTAGGAGGGATGACTTGAACGGAAAACACGTAAAAACTGCCGAAAAATTACAAAAAAGGCGTAAATTGGTGAAAATAAGCGCTAATAATAGGCCATTTAGGTCCCAACGTCTGAAATTGGCAATTTTAGGTTTTATAAAACTATGATTTTTGAGTTCCTTGTATTATGAAACTGATAGATATTTTGGTTCCGGTGTTCTGCCTACAAAATAAAAAGTAGGTAAAAACCTAGAAATCCCTTATTTGATCATTACAACTACCATTCGAGCACTGTGGTGGTGGTGTTCCATCTTGCATAAAAATTAACTCACCCAGACATTGTCTTTGCTGAAGCTGAAGAATGACGAAACTGGTCAGCATGTTGCAATATTGCAGTGCGGTAATGGAACAGGTTACTGGTCCTGTCGGTGTAATGCTCTCAAAAAATAATGGTTCTATGATGAAATCTGTGAAGCTACACCAAACAGTGATTTTTGGTGAATGTACAACTGTTTTTTACATTGCACAACGCGACATTTTGTCCTATTGGAGGCATTTGGAACTACTGCTTTTTATCACAGATTCTTTCTTCCTGTGTCTTCATTAGTTTCCCTACCAAATTTGGCGCCATTCCGGTTGTTAGAACGAGCTGCAGATGGCATAAGAGTACTGTCCATTTAATTATGGCCACCCTGTATTGATTTTATTTTATTGGCAGGGAAAATACTTTTTTGGATCAGAAGTGTAGGCAAGTTTTTGGCATCCTATACAGTATATTGGTTTTTAAAAATGTTTTTGTGGAAAAACACTGGTCTTGTGTGTCTTATGTTTAGTTTGGAATTGTATTGGTTGTAATGGGAGTCATGTTTATTGCATTGTTACTGGCATATCTTAAAATTCAGCATTATTATAATCATCATAGTTTGCAATGGTACAACCATGTGGAGTTTGCAGGTTACTGTTCAGGGGTTTTTGGAAGACAGTTGCCGGACAGCTGCACCATGTATACCTGGTTAGGGTATAATCATGTTGTTTGTTTTGTAGAATACCCACTTTAATGCTTCAGCAATAGGGCACTTAATATGACTTCTGTTTCTAGCCACATCAAGGGACCACCTTTTTGTGGGAGAAACTAATATTCATTTTTGTTTCATTTTACAGGCATTTACAATGGCAAACTCCATAGTTCACGACAAACACCCAATTGCTTCTCCGGTGAACCACCTTGAACTAGCGCCATCATTGCCTGGTCCTACAGGAAAGGAGCCGAAGCAGACCAAGTCCACGTCATTGCATCTTCCAGTGATGGTGGTTGACCTTGCTGACTCACCAACCTCCTCTCTTCCACCCCGTGGAATATCTCAAGCTGATAGCCTCCCACCCACATCATCATCAATACCAGACTTACCACTTTCAACAACAGACATCATGACAAGTGGGATGTCCCGTTCACCAACTGTGACTGATGACCTAGTGATCACTTCAGCACCACCTTTCACGTCTGATATGTCTGTAATGGCTATGGATTCACTGTCTAAGGCAGATACTTCACTTGGATCACTTGACCTGCTGGCGCCACCCCCACATCGATCATTGACGAAACCATTACCACCAGTGTCAGAAGTGAAATCAATGCTTCATCCAATATCAGATCTCTACCTCCATGACTTAGGTGCAGTGAAATCTTCACCTGGGAGTTCATCAACAATGTTTCCACCATCCCAGTCAGACATGCTTGGACAGAAGTCCTTTTTACCCAATATATCTTCCAATCAAATTTGCTCTGTGCTTTCTTCTCTCTCAACCTCAGAACTGAGTGGGTCATTTCCATCTGGACTCTTGGCTGATGCACTAACCCTTGATCTAAATGTACTGGGCTCTAATAGAACATCACGTCAATCCCATAAAATAAGTGCAGTGACACAGACTGACGATGACCTGCAAATAGGCAGCAATGAAGATGCATCATTAGTTCGGTTACCACCACTGCACGACCTTGGTGACACTCGTGTTGCTGCAACATTGGCAAATTTCCTTTCTTCCGATCCTGTCATGACATCTTCACAACCATCGTATTCACCTGTGACTACTGTAACCTTGGTGGATGACAAAAAGACTGTGCCAAATTCGTTTTCACCTCATTTTAGTCAGGCTCCGTCCACCAACTCGTACACATTTAGTGAACCATCGTCATTGATGGAAGTGGATGGTGTGAGTGGAACTACAGACATAATGGTAGATGGTGATTATTTCAATTCTGACATACAGTACAGAAATAATGGTGATATTGAGTCAGTTCCTCCTGACACACTGTACAAGCGACATCATAGTGGTAAGGGCAAAAACATGAGTAAAATTGTTGCTGCACACAAGAGTGCAGAGAAGGCAAAGAAGAGGGCAGGTGCTAAATCTAAGATAGAGCTGCGAGTTCCAAAACGGCGTACAGGACTAGTGCAACAAGTAGCTTGTTTCAAGTGTAAGTTCTGCCCCTTTTTGTGCATGGACAAAGATGGGGTGTCAAGACACATTGATGAAGAGCACAAAGGAGACATGACTCAATCAGACATGGAGTTGGAGGATGAAGACAGTGATGGGGAGAAGCATAAGCAGAGGCAACGCTTGCCAAAGTTGCAGTGCCCTGGGTGCTCCAATGTGTTTTTCAGCCAGAAACCACTTAAGGTGCACTTGGTACAAGACCACAAGATGAATGAAGCGAAGCTGCAAGTGTTACTGGATAAAGTGATGTCTGCAGCACTTGCTCAGCTGGACAAAGAGATCAAGGTGAGAGTAATTTGATTACTATCTGGAGATGTTTAACTTAATGTTTAACTTTGAGGTGGTCCAATCTTTTCCATTATTGCGAAGATTATTGCAGGAGGATATCCTGTAAAAAGGCCATGACCTCTTCCTTGTACTTCCTTCCATGCATCGTGTTCTTAGTTGTCTTATCTTCTTAATAAAGTAATTAGTAATTATCATCATAAGTATGACCCTAAATTCTGTTTGTGCCCAAGCTGGTGGACCTTCAAGACGGATGCATTCCTGGTTTGTCACAAAACATGACATACCCCCTTTTCTCTGAGCAAGGTTTAATTACTTATTAATGAGCATGAGTTCATTTTTATACTTTGCTTTAATCTTGCATTTTGTTTTGCCCCTCTGCACGAGGCATGTGTAGATCTGCAATAGTGATTAAGATTAATAGTTTAAGTAATTTTTAAGGGAGGAAGAAAATCACTAAATTTACACCTCTCTACACTAGCTGGTCGACTTCCTGGGTTATACCAGGCTCCTAGTCAAATTACTTTTATACGAGCAGGTCAATGCATCGTCGGGTAATGAGATACTTGATTGCTGCATTCGTTATACAGTAAAACCTCAATATAACGCTCTTTACGGGACCGCCCAAAAGTAGCGTTATATGCGGGAAGTACGATAAGTGTGTCTGGGGACAAGGGAAACCGAGCAGTATATTGGGAAAGCATTAAAAGTGGGAATCGCTATTAGCGGGAAAATTTACCATTGGGCCTTATGGGGCTGATCAAGGGACCAGAAAAAAGGAGCATTAAAAGCGGGATAGCATTATATCGAGGTTTTACTGTATTAAAATTATAATGCTAATTACTCAGTAATTTCTATGATTTGCACAAAATTGAACCCTTAACTTGCATGGTTTATTTTCCTGCAGGGCAAGAAGAAGAAGAAAGATGCTCCTCCACAACACCAAACTTACATGGACAATCAAGATGCAATTAAAGTGTATAGCCTGGAAGAAAAGAAGGCGTGCAACGAATCTGAGAGTGATGAACATTGTGAAGTTATGAAACTAATTGATGACAGCAGTGATGGTGAGGAGTCATCTGGCGCTATGTATATTGCATTGGCACCAAGACATGACAGTGAAAGTAAAGGTGACCCAAGTGATATGGACAGTCGTGAGGACCAAAGTTCAGACTCTGACACAAAAGAAACTGAAAATTCAAAACGGCGGGGGCGACCAAGAGGTTCGAAAAACATGGGTATTACTGCATTGCGAAAGATTAATCCATCAATACGTCTAGGTGAGAAGGAACTGGGGTACAAGTGCAACCAGGAAGGCTGTGCAGTGCGGATGAAGTCTCATGATAACATTGAATATCACCGACGATGCCATCGTAGTGGGTGCTTTGAGTGTCCTGAATGCACTGAAGTGTTTTCCAGGTGGAGGACTGTGAGTGTGCACTTATGGAGGGCACATGTCATTGACATGGAACTCTACTCATGTGACATGTGCAGCTACAAGACCAACAGGTATATCAGTATGCTAAGGAATTAAGACATGTGATGATTTTTGCTTTCCAACTTTTGGAATTTACTCAGAATTGAACCATGGAACTCGAAAGGGGCAATTTTGGTGTTTGGAATGCAATTGCACTTACGTACTTCTTGCATAGATCCCTAAAAACTAAAGCTGTTAAACTAAGGGTAAGCTACTATGTGCACCAAACTTGCCATCATGGTTGATGTGTCCAAAGAAAGCCCACGCAACATGGCATGATGTGTGTCAAAGCAGTGGGAGCCACATCGCAGCTGGCAGTTCTGTCCTTCCCATATCTATTGTGACACATTGAGTAGGCTTTGATTAGGCATAGCCATCATGTCCTAAGGAGTAAGGACTGGTCCCTTTTTACCATTTTTCCACATGGGTGCAGGGGGGAAAATGCTGGTATGTTGTTATTGAGGTGCAAGAGACTCGAGTGTGCTTAAAGTGAATGTGTCAGGCAGCTCGGCAAGGCTCTGGCAGTTTGGGTTGCATGTGATGAGCAATTATGTTCTGAAATGTTGCCATACTGCAGTGGAGAAAATGAGATAATTCTCATCAGCATTTTAACCCTTTGTCTCCCACAGCCCATTTTGGTTGTATTATAATACATAATACAACCAAACAAAATAGTTTTTTTAAAAAAATTCATTGGTATAACCCAGACGGAAATTTCTTTCACCATAGCCTTAGGAAATGTTCATAGTCTCTATGTTCATGAGTATTTACGCCACTCGCGTGATATTTTTAATGGCGCGACGTCATCGGCCGAAGGTCTTATTCATTGTAAACAAACCGAAACAAACACTTACTGCATGAATTTAAATACACAGAGCTTCCTGCCGCATATTTCTCGGTATGTGGACGTACCGAAGCAGGTTGGCATAGTGGATAAGGCGTCCGACTGCTAATCAGGAGGTCCTGGGTTCGAATCCCGGTGCCGGCAACCTTGACCGTGGTTTTCTGTGGTTTTCCACTGTCTTTCTAGGATAATTCCGGGGTCGCTTCCGTATAATAGGCCACAGCCGCTTCCTTCCTTCCCTATCCTTGGAGGTTGAAAGGCAATGCTGGGCCAACCTCGTTAAATATCAAATATAAAGTATGTGGACGTGCAGCTGAAAATCACTTTAAAAATTCCCTAAATTCTGCAACGTACATTTCGCCGGGGGGAAAATCGGAATGATCTGTGAAGGGTAGGCAATCTCCCCCAGCGCCATTTTGGTTGTAAAGAGTCTCCTCACTCCTAATTGGCCAGGCGGACTGCTCCGAGCTCTGGGCGTTGCCCACTTTACACCTGAGCTGCCTTTTGTTGCACCTGGCAGATCACATTACTTCTTTTTAAACGGGACCTTTAACATTTTTTTAACGGACACTTCAAGTTTTCATAATTCATCAGAGAGACTGGGCAATCATGTAGAATTATCTTGGATTTTTTAGAGGCGTGGAAGCCGCCTTAAAATAACCGCGTAGATGTCACAATTAGGATGACTTCACCATCTTGTGCATAGTATATGAGGCAGTTGATGCCCTCTCTCGATATGCAGAGTAGGTTGGTATGTCTCGCAATGTTCAGCCCCCTGTAGTGCATGAAACGAGAGCGAAACCAATGGTGCCAGATCCAGCGATTTTCACCTAGGGCGCTCTTTTTAAACCACCACCCAGAGAGTGCATTATCGATGAGGAGACAAAGGGTTAAAAGTGTTTGTTTTTTTCCCCTTCAGTGGATTTCCTATAACCCTATAGGCCTATACCAACATCATGGCTGGTGGTTCCCTCTCACTTGGTATGTGTCACATGTCTGGGAAATCTATAGGAGTCTTGTTGGAAACTGCAAAGCTGCCCTCTACCACCAGGCTCTTGCAAGGCCAACTCCATCAGCAATGCATTCATGGGCTGTCTAAGAGGAGTTCCCCCACAAATGTGCAGTTACATACACACACACACACACACCCATGTTATAAAGTGCTATCCTTGTGAGGGTCTGGCAAAAATAAAAATTTAAAACTAACCTAACCTAACCTAACCTAACCTAACCTACAAAATACACACGAAATTTTGGTGACCTATTTTTTCACAGTAAAAAGGAGGTCTTGGTTTGATTTTCCGCCATCCTTGTGAGGACTGTGTACGTTATGAGGGCCTGAAAAAAGTCCTCGTAAGGTTTTCGGTCCTCACAAGGATAGGAAACTTGCGAAAAATATCCTCACAAGGATAGCAATGTCTGACCACACACACACACACACACACAATCGCTCTTGTCTTGACTAAGGCGTGGGGACGGACATTGATCACTTTTCACTGCGAGTGTAAACTGATCTAACCTAACCTACCTAACCTACCCTACCTAACCTACCCTACCCTAAGTAACCTAGGCTGAGAAAAATGGACTTTTGTGAAACCCTACAAATGAAAATAGTGGGGACATGTCCCCACTAATTTACACATGTCCCCACTGTAATGGTACACTTCGCGTGTGTGAGACTGTGGGGACCGACAAATGTCCCCACAATTGGAACTGGTCCCCACAGCTACAGTAAAACCACAGACTTCCGTCCCCAGACCTTAGTCAAGACCTGATCACATATACAGGGTGTTTATTGTAACTCTGCAAAGACTTTCAGGGGTAATAGAGGAGACCAAGACAAATATTTTTGACATAGGAACCCGTGTCCGGAAACGCCATCTAGAGGGGGTTCATAGACAAGGAACGGGTGCGCTCAGACACGTCACGCAAGAGGTGCTAGGCGAGCGGACTGTTTTGTTGATAGATGGCGCACAGTTGTTGCCAGGTTATGGTGTATCGAGTCGTTGTAAGCAAACAGCAATGCGATACGCCATAACCTGGCAACAACAGAACCACTGTTGGCTATCCATGCGTCTCCTAGGAGGCGGACTTTTGTTGCTAGATGGCTCTGCTGTTGCC
>KZ538833.1:11192-45399 GCA_000934665.2 Catajapyx aquilonaris | reverse complement strand
AGCCACGTCCATGGTCCTATTGACACAAGAACGTCTCGGCTTAACACTAGCAACACCCTTAAGACACTGGCCCACCTGGTCCAACCATGTCTTCCTAAGCCTACCCTTGCCCCTCTTACCAACTACTCCACCCAAATAAACCTTCTTCACAATCTCCTCAGGTGTAATGTTAAGGAGACTGTTAAAGATAAGGTGTGTCGGTCTACTCTAAGGTGGTTTGGCCATGTGGACAGTATGAATATCCTATCAATAATAAGAGTTTTGACCATCCGGATTTTAAAATTGCGAAATTTGTTCATATTTCAAATGGCCACAGAAAACGCTTGCAAGGGCCAGGATTGATTTGTTTAATATTGAGAGCAATGACAGAATAATGTTACAAAATCGCCTTCATTACCAATAATTTGAAAGAATGACCAGAACGACTCAAGTTAGTTTAAAAACGATAAATTTACTGTGTAATATTCCAGGGCAGGATCGGCGGAGAGCGGAGTGCATTGTCTTGAGAACCCGTCACACTTGTCCAACGACCACGTCAGTGATCCAAATGTCTCGATCCTAAAAATCCATTGCAAGTGGGCTAATTCCAACTAATTCAGGGAAACACTTCAGACTTCGATGCTTCATCAATCCACAATTATCGACACTTATGCACTTGGACCGTTAGGCAAAACAGATACCGGTAATGACAGTCACAGCAATTCAGATTCGATACACTTATATACTTTGACCGAAGTTAATAAAAACATAGACACAGCACTATCACCTCTCACATATTATGGCACACTGATGCAACTTCCTGACAAAAAAACCAAAGTGGAGGAGAAGGACCAGGACGATAGGTACCGTACTGGCCAGAAGGGGTGGGTGGGGGCATTTATCCCCGCCCACCCTCACAAACCGGCGACGCACTTTTGACACGTTTTTGTGTGTCAGGTGACACGCAAAAAGTGTCAGAAACGTGTCAGGTAATTTTGTTTTGCGTCAATTGACACACAATCTGTGTGTCATGTGATATGGCATGCAGGATATACTAATTCTGTTGTGTCAGATGACATGTCAAAACGGGGTACTGGTGGGATGACACATATAAGTGTGTCATATAGGTGGGCGTACACACAAAATGTTTTGACACACTAAAACCTGTCAAAATTTTTACAGAAAACGACACGCTGCCACGTGTCAGTTGACACATTTTAAGCGTGTCATCCTAACTGACACGCTTGTCTGTGTCAAGGAGTAACACGGTAAATCGTGTCCTCTGACACGTTTTAGTGTGCCATCCAGATTTACACGCTTATCCGTGCCGCTTTCCGTACAAAACGCTGTGTGTCAGATGACACACATAAGGTATACAAAGCGACACAGCAAAAATATGTCAGGTGCGGTCAGGTGGCACACTTTTGCTGTGTCGATGGAATAAAGAAAAATTAGCAGTTTATTTGTCATCGTCGTCCTTTCTTGCCCAAACACTGTACTGTACCTCTGCTGCAATGAATAGCGTCCGCATTTTTAGGCACGAAAAAACCCCGAAATAGGAAAACCCCCAAAAAGGGATAAATGCCGTTCTGGCACTACGCCCACATACGTACATAATGAAAAAACCTAAAATAGTCACCAAAATATTACTTTTGCGGGCATATGCTGGAGGATAAAATGGCTACATAAAATTTTGAAAAACTATAATAATTCCATAGACCTAAAGTATATATAGAAGGTTTTTTTTTTGGAAAACAACCCATGTCAAAAAAAAGAACTTTTCAGGAGAAGGAAAAAACAATTTACGCTCTATCAACAGGCAGTTATTCTTTATTTCTTTAATTAGTGATATTTACCAACACAAAAGAAAAGACTCTGCACATGTTACAATTCCATAGTGCTTTTATTGTTCACGCACTACACATATTTCATAACATGACATAGGTGATTTTTGAAGAAAAAAAATTACATTTTCATAAAGAAACTACCTCTAAAAATATTCTCTATCCATCAGGACCTGTACTACCAAACCTTCATTTAGGCCCATACTAAACAAGTATCCACTCTGCAGTTTTCTGGTATCTTAAAGTAATCATATAGTCGAAAAATTAATTCCGCCAAGGACATTCTGCAAAAATCCTTTCCAGTCTTCTTTAATACTACTAACGTAACTTAGGCCTCTTCTGTACCTCAAAATCATTTACTTCCCATTTAAAGACTCTTTCTACTCGTCCAGTCCACTGCTGTTGTCGTCGCATTCGATGTCCACCTGACTGTCATCATGATCTGCAATTCGAAGGCTATCATAAAAGCCTTTGTTCCTTCTATCACGCAAGTACGAACACAAGTTGAGACAGTCCCTTAACTTCAGGGGGTTTATTGGTATGGGAGATGAATATGCAGGTGATAAGGACAGCTCTCCAAGCCATTTCTTATTGTTCCTTAGCTTCACACTTCGATAAGTTCCCGAGTAGGAGTCTCGAACACAGACTTCTTGGTCACTTGACGCAACTTTTATCATGCGTGCCTGTTTTAGGTGTAGAGTAGGGTTGGCTGCCTTCTTGTAATATGGTGCTAGTGCAGAGTTGAAGTCAAACATAATTTCCTGGTCTACATTGACTACCTCAAATGGAGAAGGGCGAATTCTTGATCCTCTAATTAAGTCATCCCATTCAGCTGGAACATCCACGATTGCAGCTTTCTTCTTCTTTCCAATACAACCAAAATCTGTATCATTGGGTAGGTATGAATGCCCGCGAATCGGAAAAATCCATAAATGGATAAATCCATTTATGGCGGCCAGGTTTCCTTGCGCGTCTTTGCTTGGGAACATGAAAAGACACCAGGCCACACAGGTAGGAGTCCTGGGAATCCTTCGACGGGAGGCTGTTGAAGCTCTCTAATATGTATCGCCGCTTTGATTCCGAGATATTCTCGAATCATCGGTATCGCTTACAGCTGCAACAGTGTGGATCTTCCGTTAGAAATCATTGTTGCAGAGTAGGTATTGATGGAAAAAAGACAGGACAGAAAAACCGACGCAGTCCTGCAGGTTCAGGTTGCACGAAATTATTATTTGGCAGCTACAGTAAGTTCCATTGATTTGCTTGACATTTACGTGCAACTCCATGGAAATGGCAATGTCTGAAAAATTACACCCTGCGGAAGGCATTGCCTTTACTGCCCTGACCTCCAAAAATAAATGTAACCTTACTTGCAGTCAGGCCCTGTTGCGCGAGCTGCTACAGGCTTTCCCGTGTGGTTCACGTGGCTGCGGCCTTCCACTTTGGCTACACGGATCTGCACAGCCTGTGGAATCTTTCTTGGGCGCTTACGTGCCGTTGCGTGTGTCTCCGAAGCATCTTCTGCTATGGTTGCACAGCTACTAGCCCCAACCTCGTCCAATGGAGCGGAAGCCATTTTGAATTTGGTGTTTTCTGGGAAAACAACCGATGTCAGTGACATCGGTTGTTTTTCTGGAAAACCGCTCTTGACATCGGTTGTTTTTGCGTAACCTGTGTGTTTTTTTTTTACTATGGTATTTCTCCCTTTGACATCGGTTATTCTCGGGTGCGATTTTAATGGGACGTAGGACAGGCTTGGAAATATCTGAATTTGTATTTATCTCATTTTGCCCATTTTTTGACATGGGTTGTTTTCCAGAGAACCCTTTGTGACCAGAGAAACCCTTTGTGACGTTATACGCGTACATATATGTATAACGTCACAAACCAGAGGAAAAACCGGATTATCAATTCATAAATGTGATCGTATGAATTGTTGCTTCCATTATTACCTATACAGTGAAACACTGGTTGGTGTGACATTTATGATTATTTTAACATATGCGATGCAAGAGAACCGAGTATAGGGACATCAAGCAGTATAAGAATACTAAGACGAAAAGTATGTTGGCAATATATATGAACAATAATTAATTACTGTTGCTATACTGTGATGTGCGTAGTGGGGGGCTCCTAAAAGGGCCAGATTATATTGGGGGCGTTATACTACTGAATGCTTTTTGCTTGTGTCGGTAAATAGAGTAGATCATTATCAAAATATCTACATTTATGAAAGGCGAGTTGTACCACACTTGATAAAATGGTTAGCCTGGAATTTTTATTTTTTGGAACAATTGCGTGTGTGGCCGATTAATTTCATTACAATAAAAAACACCTCAGAGTTTACAATATGCCTGCAGTGGTTCGGTGGTACCGCTCAATCATTGTAATTACCCTGATAAGACCTTTTTCCTGTATATCAATAGCTGAAAGGTGCATCTAGCGCCCCCTTAGCGTCACAAGTTCATACCTCTACTGGTTTGCACGGTATATGAAAAATCCGGAGAATTTTGGATCACACCTCGTATATAATATACTTTGACCGAAGTTAATAAAAACACAGACACAGCACTATCACCTCACACATATTATGGCACACTGATGCAACTTCCTGACCAAAAACCAAAGTGGGGAAGAAGGACCAGGACGATAGGTTCTGGCCGGAAGGTGTGGACGGGGGAAAATCCCAAAAGGGGATAAATGCCGTTCTGACACTACTCCCACATATGACATATATGACACACATATATGTGTCATCCCACTAGTAACACGTTTTGACGTGTCATATGACACAACAGAATTAGTATATCCTGCATGCCATATCGCATGTGACACAGATGTGTGTCAATTGACACAAAATGCTTTGACAAAATTACCTGACACGTTCCTGACACGTTTTTGCGTGTCACCTGGCACAAAAACGTGTCAAAAGTGTGTCGCCGTTTTGTGTGGTAAGAGGAACAGGATCAGGATTCGGGACGAGGCTGCAGACTGAAGAACAGCAGAGAATGATAACACGCCCAACAGGAATAGGGCTGTACTCTTCATGGTGAAGGCAGTTATCACGATGTAAAGTCGTAGGTTATTAAAACTGCATCCTGCCCCTATACATTAATACCACTTGGCATCTTCCCCCAATGTCATGGGTAGAAAGCGAAAAATTATTGCGTCGTAGGCTACCTTTTTAACCAACACCTGTGCAATAATAAATTGACCCAACTATGTTACTCATATCCAATTTCGACAAGGGAACATTTCAATAACTTTATCCAACCTGATGTTCTCTCAATGGAGCTTTAAACGAGTTATGTCTATTAGAAGACGTGGTCAAATGATGGTAATTTTTCGATATTTGGACCAGTGTTATTGATCCTGCTGCTGACTCAATCTCGTGGTTATGGGTGGGGGAGAGGAGGGGAAAGATTCGTCACATCTCACAAGGGAACTGTAAGAGTGTTGCTAATGAAGTTGCTGAATGAAACTTGTCACAATAATATAGGCAGGTAAGTTATTAAACAAAATGCAAACTGTTTTGGCGGAACCATACAAGGTCAAAATATGACATCTCGAACTCACGTGGGACACTTTCCAAGGTCTCACTGATTTTCTTGAAAATCGGTACATTGGTAGCCCACCCCAAGGGATGAAAAAGGCACCTAAAATGACTTGCTCAAAATGACCCGGTGACACCTTTTTGGGAGCCAGAGGTCAATTCATAAATGCCGAAAACTCTATGATTTTCTTAAAATTCGGTGCATTGGTAGCCCCTAAAAAGGGTTCACCGGGTCATTTTGAGAACCTAAAAATCCGTTCTTTAGTTATAAGTTATATACTTTTAGCAGCATAGTTACGTACTTTTACTCTACTGGGTGGTTCTATTTCAGATCAGCCAGTGAGTGAAAAAAGGTGTCAGGTCATAGTCATCGATTTTTTTGAAAAAATTATATGTGAAACCCACATCCAATTGAACTCATTTGGAGCAATCAGTTTTACCAAATTAAATTTAGTTATCGAGATATTAATATTTCTTTGAAGGGGTACCAAAATCACAATCACGCGAAGACGCGCTTTTTCCCGCTTTTTCCATTGCTTTCATGAGGATATCTCGGGAACTGTTCTAAGAACCAACATGAAATTTTAAACTCATGCTTTTGGAATATCACACTGTCATTTAATGCATAAATTTACTCTATTTAATGGTACAGTCACCTGCAAAAAAATCACCAATCTTGCATATTTTGGTCAAAATGCGCATATTTCGCAATTTATTACGCCGTTATGGTAGGCCTAAACGTGACGGTTGTGCTGATTATATTTTGTGATATACTTGGTGACCCCCTCCAGTCGAACTGATACTTCAAGGGGCACTCTCTCAAAAGCAACGTGTATCCATGGTACACAGAGTTGCGATTTAAAAAAAAATGCAAATGGTGTAGTACTGCATTATGTACATTAGTTAGTACAATGCAGTACTAAATTTGCATGTTTTTAGCACAATGCTGTGTACCATGCATGTACACATTGTTTTAGAGCGCTTAAAACTTGCCATAGCTAAAATCCTGCTCCATTGAAAAAATACTTGTGGATCGCTGCGAGAGACAAAAATAAATTGATATGACGAGAAATAAATATTATATAAACAAATTTCCCTCTCACTCCCTTCAAATCCAGTAAATAAGAGTACAAATTGCTCAAACTTTTTTTTTTTGCTGATTTTCTTTTCGTCAGCTAGTAACACTACATATGAGGGAGGGCCAAAAAGTTATCTACCTAGGTATGAAAGACATGTGTTACAACTCACACAATGTCATTTTTTCTCGATCTAATCTCCCTTCATCTCAATGCACTTTCGCCATTCGTCTGAAAGTGATCCGATACCACTTGAAAAAAATCCGAAGTTTGGTCTGCAATCCACTGGTCTACCGCCATTTTCAATTCATTATCAGCGCCAAAATGACGTCCCCGAAGTTCTTTTTTAGGTGACGAAGTCACTCTGGGCCAGGGCCAGGTCCAGACTGTAGGGTGGATAATTCATCACCTGGAAGCCCCAGTCTCTGATGGCATCTTGAACAACGTGGCAGGTGTGTACTGGGGAATTCTCGTGGATCAGACACACACTTCTGGTGATCTTCCCGCGTCATTTTGAAGCAATGGCTACTCCCAGTCGCTTTAGTAGGTCAGCGTAGATACTGCCGGGGATTGTGGTCTCATGGGGAATGTTGTCTACCAATAAAACACCTTCAGAATCCCATAATGTGTGGCATTAATCTTGCCCCACGAAGGTTGCGTATGGCACTTCTTGGGTGGTAAGGAATTCGCATGCTTCCTATGTATGGACTCCATATGTGCTTCAGGATCCCAGGTTTCGTCTCCGGTCACTATCTGGGGCAAAAATATGTCAACATTTGCTTCGTACATGTCCAAGTTCTCTTGAGAGCATGCGACGCGAACAGACCTCTGGAGTGGCGAGAGCAACCTGGGTACCTGGGTACCCATTGAGTACAAACCTTCCACATCCCCAAATAATCGTGCAGGATGGTTATAACACTCGATTTGGAGATGCCCATCACCTCCGTGGCTATCTGTGAAGCCTTTTATCGCCTGTTTTCCATCACGAGATCCCTACATTTTGTCACATCTCACTGATGTTGCCTCTACAGACCTCCTGGAATGGGGGTCATCTTCAAGTGACTCCCTGCCCCACTTAAATTGCTTGACCCAGTACTTTGTTGGGTCAATGGCAGGAGAACTGTCCCCATACACTGCCTTTAACTTGTGGTGAACATCAAAAGGTTGTAGCCACTCCAATAATGTGAGAAAATTCATGACAGCACAGTGCCTCAATTTCTTGAAATCCTTCCTTGCCCACATCTGCCAAGCTTCGCAACACCCCTGCTCATTCATTTCTGAGCGGATCGAGTTCAAACTTTCACACTTGTACAAGAAGGGTTGAAAATACCTCTAATTAAAAATTATGCCGCTAAGCCATGTCCTTCATACCTAAGTAGATACCTTTTTGACCCTTCCTCTAGCGCAAACTCTATGAGGGCATATTTTTCAATCTATAAGGGAGTGAGTTGTGCCAACTCACTCCCTAACTTATATTCCTTGAGGGTGAAAAACCCTACTCATTTGGTATGTCCCTCAAAAACACTGCATCGAGAATCGATTCCAATACAATATACCTCTGTACTTTATTGTTATCCAATGGTTACTGTTTCGTTATTATACAAGGTTGGTATGCCGTATTTGTTAGGATTAAGCATTTGAGAAATATCTCACTTTCCCTTCCAAATCATGAACCATAATATTTCTGACTTAAAACTATGTTGATCATTTCTACATAATCTGATATACAGTATAGTAATATTCACAACTATAAAATCGTTACAACCACCGTATATAAGTTTTTCAAAAATTGCGGAAATTCTGGAACTCCCTGTGAAACATTTTTGTAGGCTACTAAGTTGGGTAAAGTTAGTGTCGTTCAGTTTGCGTGTACCAACACAGACATAACTCGTAAATTTACCAGGCAGTTAAGTGCTACACACGAGGATATAGTGTGTGATAGTCCCATAATATTTTAATCACTATTGATTAGATTACGCCACAACACAGACTAGCAATGGTCTTTATAACAAACTGTTCATATATACAATTTGCCTTGCAGCCATTGTGAATCCAAAATGCATACGTCCGGTTACTCATTGTTAACACCTAAAACATTGAATTACAATACAGGGTGGTCAACATTATGAATAAGTTACCAACCACCCTCTATATTACGAGTACGGTACATACAGTCAGTACATGTAACATTTGTCGTTTGGCTACAATGACACAATCAAGTCACAAGTTTTATACAAGCCTACACCGCAATATGCAATAAAACTGCTGGCATAGAATAATTCGGTAGCTTTACAGAAGAACCAAACAATTGCGTCCATCGCCTGTTCAATCCAGGTTCCTTCTACATCTCTCTCTCTCTCTCTCATTCCTATGAATCTCTTTCAGACTGGAGAATCCCACCCAGCCTCGTGATCTCCTTTGGATAGGAGACAAGTCCTCGATCCTTTCAAGTTTTGGCGCCACGATTTCTGGAAAGCAATAATTTCAAGTCAATAATCGTAATAAAGAAATTATGTAATAACAGTTGGTTATACAGTAATAACAACATATGGGGAGGTGTAGATGGCCGAGCTGGTAACGTCTCGGCTTGCTGAGTGAAAGGCCCCAGGTTCGATCCCCGCCTGGGGAACTTTCCTTTCACCTGCGTCAGGAGGGTCTCTGACCTGCACCCAGGAGGTGTCTGGCAACCTAACCTCCTGGGGAACAGCACATGACCCCTTTACCGACATTGCACTTGCACCACATGTTCCCTCCCCAAAAATCCCTATATCCTTACCTCATGTCCTTTCATCCTTGCACCGGAGTTAGAAGAAAAAATCAGAAAATTGAAGGAAAAATGGTGGTATTCCACCCACCCCCCTATAACGGCCTATGGCCCTATCACGGGGTAACGTAAAAAATTCATAATAATAACAACATATCACAATAAAGTCGCGTCCTCTAAATATATACTGTGAATAATCCCACAGAGTCAATCAAATTATTCATTTCGTCCTAAAAAGTGTTTGAGCTGTGCAAAATTTTGAAACTTAAACGGTATCGGTTTATGATAATGAAAACTTGCGGTAAGGTAATCACGATATTAAAAATTTGTAACAAAGGATTCGTCTCTTTTTCGGTTATTGAAAATAAAATCAATTCACAAGCTCTTAAAGATAAGTAAACTTAGCTATAAAAACAATGCAGACCTCAAAGTAATGAAACATGCATCTTACAACAAAGCATACGGTATATAAGCTTACATGGTTGTGCGCTTAGCGTTTTATTTTTATTGCGAATCATCAGTGATAATGACAAAAATAACATCACTTACAGATAAATGCAGGTCAAACAGTCAATAAATGAAACAAAAATAATTGAGGCGCCAGCAAAAAGAAGGCATGCATCCCTTTGTTTCTCTTATCACACTTGAGATGACATATGGTGGTACACAAGGACTCGGGAGGTAATTAGAACTGATACTTAAACTGGGCGACAACACAATGTGCAACACAGTCGTAAGAGTGAAAATATTTCTGCGCCTCAGGCGCTATGTATTATAATATCGATATGCATATCGAGTTTTTTTTTTCTTTAATATCCATCGTTCGGGTCAATGGCATTTCAAAAGTCCCCAGTATAAGATTGGACGTGAAATTATTTAATGCGTCATGAACTCATAAACTTGGCTGGGGTCAATCGAGGCTCCAGATAAGAAAAAGGGGCTTTGAGAATCCACACTCATGGAATGAAATTAACCAACGATATTCATTAACTTTAATCAACATGAGCGTGCACTATATTATAATTTTTCAATCTCGCCATATACGCACATGTAGTTAAAAATTGCGGTAGAAGGTATACAGTACGGTATATATGATAATATAATCATATGGAAACGACGGAAAATTGCTTGTTTACACGCATCTTATCCTGTATACAACTGATAATATGACAGTTCATATGCTACATGCCTGTATGTATAGCGTAATAATCCGTATGACTATTGATAGCCAGGCCTCTTAGGGATCTTCTTTTTAATACCCAATATTATAATCATTACCTCAATGCTAGTAATGGATTTTGAGAATATAGAAGGAAACGTGAAAATCCCCGAGAAACTCCACGCGAATACGAAGAGAGCCAGCCAATTGGAACTCTTCCCACTATCGAACTGAGGATCTCAGAGGTGGAGGGTCGGAGGGATACACTGTTTTAAACCAGTAGGCTAAACATCTAGTCAGCATGCATGTACCATTATGCTGTTTTCATATCTGTAGCCAGTGTGATAGAAAAGCTCACTCGTGACATGATCAACATGCACGGGCGCCCCAGACTGCTGAGAGCTCGTCTATCAAACCAATTTGTTCGGATATGTCAAAGAGGTCGACGATTTATTTAGACAGTGTGGTCGGAATTGAAGGCGCTGAAACAAGCTCGTTAGCCTTATCAAAATATACTACGCTCTAATATAATGCCTTCATCTATTCCCAGCTGTTGAAGATATTGGATGCATGCTGTATGTGGCCCCTGTCGCACTCAGGCGGTGATGCAAAAATAATTAAATGAGTTTTTAAATTCAGTGTTCCAACAGCCTTTATTCGAAACGTTATTACAGAAATCAGTTGGCCTCAAAATGATGTGGCAATGAACTCTCCGTTGTTGCATAAGCTACAGGGTGACAACCTCCACTCTATGAACCTAAAGAGGATTGCGTATCTTGTGTGGCATGCGCATAAGGTGTAGAATTTCACTGATCTAAAATTAGTGCCTGGTTTTAGATTAATAAAACATCACCAGCATTTGTTATAGTATATTTTTATTGTGGCTATCAACATGTCGTGCATGAGCATGCCTATTCCGGTAGTATCTAGTTTAATTACGGTGTCTCGAGATTTTCTGTTGCATGTTCTCAATCAATCAATTACAGTAGAATATTATCAATTCATAAATGTGATCGTATGAATTGTTGCTTCCATTATTACCTATACAGTGAAACACTGGCTGGTGTGACATTTATGATTATTTTAACATATGCGATACAAGAGAACCGAGTATAGGGACATCAAGCAGTAAGAATACTAAGACGAAAAGTATGTTGGCAATATATATGAACAATAATTAATTACTGTTGCTATACTGTGATGTGCGTAGTGGGGGGCTCCTAAAAGGGCCAGATTATATTGGGGGCGTTATACTACTGAATGCTTTTTGCTTGTGTCGGTAAATAGAGTAGATCATTATCAAAATATCTACATTTATGAAAGGCGAGTTGTACCACACTTGATAAAATGGTTAGCCTGGAATTTTTATTTTTTGGAACAATTGCGTGTGTGGCCGATTAATTTCATTACAATAAAAAACACCTCAGAGTTTACAATATGCCTGCAGTGGTTCGGTGGTACCGCTCAATCATTGTAATTACCCTGATAAGACCTTTTTCCTGTATATTATGGCTCTCCAAGACAGGGGCAGGCCTCTTGATAGAAACCAGCTAAAATTAGTGTATTATACAGTCAAATGTATTCAGCCTTAAAGTAGTTCTGACGTCACAATAGCAACAAAGATTGCTAACAATATAGGGCGGCACAGAGGTGAGTAGTTAGAGTTAGCGCCAAGGATGGGAGATACCGAGTTCGATCTCAGGGTCGGACAGAGGGATTTCTCATGTGCAAATTATTTGATGCTGGGTTGTCTCCGTGTTGGTGTGGGATTTCTCTGGGATTTTCCCGTTTCCTTCTATACTCCCAACATCTATCACCAGCACTGAAGCCTAGCAGTATAACTACCAATTCAAAACTTGTGACATCAGTGCCAAGTCTGACTAATATTGATCACAGTCGTTACTAATAATATTCATGCTTTAAATTATGGCATAATTATCTTGAAAAATTAATCGTAACTTTTTTACACCTATTCAGTACACAACTACTTACGTACTTGAAACTTCACCAACAACCAGAGTAAGAGGTCCAACAGGAAAAGGATGATTCCAACTTCTATAATATCATCGTGCTGAGTTTCGCCACTCCCAATGAGTATCAATCCGATAGAAATGGTAGACGCGGAGAGGAAGGCCACAAACAACATAAAGATGTCAGCCAGAGACCCTTCCATTGTCGAGGCTACGATGAGGGACTTCTGCCCTTGAAATCAAGCAGCTAAGCAATCTGCTCAGAGACAGAGCTAGAGTCTGTCAACCCGGGAGACGCACGCTCCAGACTTTAGATGAGCTACTACGTAGTTCTATCGGCAGATACAGGCCGCTTTTGGNGGGGGGGGGGGGGGTGGACAGTGGGCGGACAGAGTGGGGAGTGCAAAGGGGAAGAAGTGAAAAATAAAAAAAACAAATTACGTAGGGCATTGGCTGCTTAAAATACCCACGACATGGCAGTGCGGATTTTTCCAGTTTTACGGAGGCAAATAAATCAATATCCAGGATACCGGTATAGAGACACTTTCAAGGGTTTATCTATAGCAGGTCCTGCACCCATTTTTTGTCAAGTCATATGCAACTTGATGAAGATGTATGAACGCAATGAAATTGGAATAAGTCACGAAATTTATCAAGGAAGTTGAATGAACCTTGCATTAGTGCCAAATAACGTCCTCTTCATAAAGGGGTGAAAGGGCAAAGTTACTTCCCATATTTTTTGAAGCTGCACACAAGCGATTAAGATTTGGCATATATGTATATGAACTTTCTTGTAAACAAGAAGCATTCAGTTGAGAATAATCTTGGTCTTTGATTGCCATTTGAGAAATACTGTAGTTATTAGAAAGTTATCAGAGTATTAATATGCATACTGCATTAATACTAATATCATACTATATATTAATATGTAAAAACTAAGAAATCCTTTGTAGACCTATCTATTTGTCTACGATAATTACCAATGCAGAATATTATAATCGATGGAATATGATTGTATCATAAGTAGTTCATTAAGATGTGTGCAATATCAACACATCGCTCAAACGAGTAGTTACTATGCAAAGTAATAAAATTATGCAATTTACATATTTTTTAAAACTTGTAACTTGTATCATACAATGTTTGGGATACCACGTGTGAGAGATGGATTAGGGATTAGAATCAGACTAGATTGTTTGTCAGGGTCGTGCAGCACCCGATTAAATGTCTCCATGTGAAAACAAATATTTGGTGTCGCTCTTTTCAGAGGATGCACAGGTAAATATTTCCCTTGGAATAGAAATTCTAGAACCATGAAATAAAATCCTGAGCAGTATTGGGAAGAGGCAGCTGAGTATGTATGCATTGCATTATGTAATGTAGTTCAGCTCCTGTAAAACTGTTTATGAACTCCGGGAGTCATTGCTCTCGTCGAGATGTCCATTGTTCGAGTTTTAAAATGATTCTTAAGTATTATGGAATAGCAATACATTTTATTGTTTCCTTGTTGTTGTGAACTTTCCTAATAATTAGGAAAGATATAAAATAGTTTATTATATACATCTATGACGATGTTTGGATATGTGTTAAACTAAATGGTGAGAGGTTCACTACGGTAATGTATCGCCTCATGTAAGCAGGCATGAAATAAATTGGTTCACTGCGAGACTACAAGTGCCTGTGAAGGCATTATTGGAAATGTGTTCTTCAACTCCCCGGAACAGGACCTGCACCGTATAATATTGTTATCAATAATTGTTTGCTCAACGGCAATAATTCAATAAAATACAGGGACAGCCCAGTGCACAGTACACGCGAAGTGTCAATGTAACCAGACACAATAATTTTATTTCATGCTTCAAAGAAAATTTCAGCGTTCACCAAACATTAACACATCTGCAAAAAAATTAAATCAAACAAATAACTTAAACGAGCAACATTAAATCATCGCTTCTCATATATCCACAATATTGATTTAAACCACCCAAAACATCGGAAAAATGAAATAAACTTCTTTCTGGGCTTAGATGGTACTAATCTCAATCTTACTAGTCAAAGTCCGGTCATGAGCTGAATCATGCGGAACCAGATTCTAT
The DNA here is from genome assembly GCA_000934665.2 of Catajapyx aquilonaris. Taxonomy (NCBI): domain Eukaryota; kingdom Metazoa; phylum Arthropoda; class Diplura; order Dicellurata; family Japygidae; genus Catajapyx; species Catajapyx aquilonaris. The sequence continues at coordinate 30,958 of KZ538833.1, read as the reverse complement.
TGACGCGGTGTGGTATATGGAGATGAAAATGAGGCCAAAGGACACGTGCAACATGACTTGATCACCCCAGGGCAGGCACCTTGTTGGACTCTCATCAATAAGTTCTGTCCGGACACTTGTGGCGCCAAGAACTTATCAAATTCAACCGTTGCACTTCATCCAGAAGAGGCACATATCTGCTGAAGTGAGATAGTTGGCAGCTGTGCCAGTGCATTATTTTATGCAAGACTGTAATCTTAGAACATGACTTGCTGGTAATTAGTCACCATTTGCAGGTGTTTTTGCTAGTGGAAGATTCCTCAACCCGGATTCATGTGCTCAAAATTGCCTTACCCAAAAGGGGCTTTCCACCTGTATAGTCATGAAGTTCTAGAGTTTCAAAAAATTAAAATACCAGAAGGTTAACTTTCTAATTTTGTGAAATATTATGTACAATTTTACCATGTAAATACTGTATATAATGAACCGGTATTATTCGACTGCAGCTATAATAATAAGAGGAAGATTCCAATATAGTTCATTTGGGGGTACACTTTTGACATACCGTACCCTAATTTAATTTGTTTTCCAGCTATGAGCGCTTCCATAAAGCACGTCACTGACCTCCACATTCGAAAAAACTCCAACTAGGCAACTACCCCTTGTCACGCACAGTCCCGCTTCCCAAATCTCCACTTCAAGGAGGCATTATGAATTCCTGACTCCAGAAACAAAAAGGAGAAGCCACAATATTACTACATACCGGTACAACTACTGAATTTTGGCCCATGATTGTTGCTTTCAAAGGGTGCGTCATTTTAAACTGGTGGCTGCTGGGTGGCTGGGACAAACAATACGTAACTTATTGTAACATCTCTCCCTTGGACAGGTCTTAGGCACTTATAATAATATCATAATAATGGATACCCCGTGATAGACCTCCTTGGGCCTCTTATAGGGGATCATCTTTTGATGGATTTTGATTGGGAAAGGAAACGGGAGAACCCCGAGAAAACCCACGCGAACATGGAGAGAACCCATAGAAACTCTATCCACATAAGTATCCTCCGTCCAACCCGGGGATCGAACTCGGGTACTCAGAGGTGGAAGCCTGCGGCGCTAACCACTACGCCACCGTGTTAGGCACTTATTTACATTGGCGTTTTTGTCTTCGTATCACAGCAAGCCTTCCAGGGGATTTTGCGCAAGGGATAGATGCGTGTACGGAGGATCTGCGACGATATCAGCAATCTTCAAGGGGGTCTCGTACAGCTTCCACACACATGTGCAAATGGAGACTAGGAATGGACCCATTCTCTAAACTCTAAAGAAAGCAAGTCGTCTTGGATCTGGCACAAAGTATTTTTTAACAAATTATCTGACATCGGGTTGCCCTTATTTGGGCAGTGATATACGGTATATAAAGCTTTATTACAGTAGAGGGTTGCGTAACTGACAGAATTGATTATGTTTAATTGAATTAAAAATGAAAAACTGATTGTCCGTGTGTGAAATGTCTGTTGTTGGAGGAGCAGAAGGAACCACGGAGGCCTACCCGGAGCCACGTGGCCCAACTATACCTGGCCCTTCCCCTCTTCTCTACACATAAAAAAATAGACCGCAGTTATTTCAATACAGTGCTTTAATGAAGCTTAAACAATTAACATTCACATGCATGTAACTTCACTTAGTATCCCTCCCATGCAACTTGTACAAGTAGTAACATCCAGGATGGACTTTCCACACTAAATTATCAGCCTCTTCCTGCGTCCATCTGCCACAACACCAGCAGCACTTACTACCATCCCGCCCATTAGTCATCATACTCATCAACCCTCCAGCCAGTGTTTGTTGGGGGCAGCCAACCCAGGACGACATATTGCTTATTGAATTCTGCAATGAAAATAATTCATATCAACCAGGACAATCACAGGAAGCAGCATTACTCCTAGAAATCCCAGAGCCTCCATATACTGTGTGTCCTGTACCGTACGCAGTCTCACCCTTATAATTGATGTTTCCTATCTCATCTTTGGGAGCAAGCGCGAGGAGCTCCTGAGCATCCTGCTCTGACATGTCTCCACCCTTGTTCATGAAGAGATCCTTCATCTGATCGGCGGTGATGTAGCCTCTATTTTCAGGGTCCAACTCCTTCAAGGTCTTCGTCACGAAGGACTCCGTAAAGATGGGAAGACTTAGCGCTGTCTTTATGATTTCCAGGAACTTTGGCCAGTTGATTGTGTCACTCCCTTAAGTAATTGTATTGTTTTGTATACCTCTTTGTCAGTCAGTTATTGAATTGAAATCAATTTTACAATAAAGATGGTTATTTCTGAACTGCTCAGTAACGGGAATATCTGCTACATGAGATCGGGTATTGGTTGGTTCTTCGACGTGATGAGCCGAGACATGAGAGATACTCACCTTTTAGATCAAATTGGGCAAGGAGCTCTGCGAAGTCTTCCGGGATGGCCTCAATACCCTTAAACATTGAGATAGCGTCGGCTACATCTTCTGCTACAATGAGGACCTGCCTCTGTCGATCTAGGAACGTGAAGATGTCCATTAAAAACAATAAATCCTCATGAATGAAAAACGTCACCTGGAAGATTACAAGACTTAAAATAATATCAGAAATATTCATATTTCAGACACAACCAAAAGATGTCAGACCTTCTCAGGTGGAACAGCCATAATGACGAGTGAGCGTCTGCTTCTTAGTTCAGTCTCACGTTGAATAATTCTCTGTATAAACAAAGGTTGCGTGGAAGCCGCATATTGTTACAATGGATATTATTGCATACAGGGTCGATTTTCTTACTGTCACTGTTAAGTATATGTTTTGCAAAGTAACTCGAGGAAATCCCAACCCCGAGCACAATATTATTTCCGAAAATCTGATGTAGATAACAGAAAACTGCTGATATAACGGATTTCTTAGAGTGAACAGACACGCCCCCCCGGGCGAACCAATGGGGTCGCCTGTATGACCGTGCGTCACAGTAAGGTTGCCAGGTGAAATACATAAATGTAATTGACGGTGTATTTTAAAAAGGATATCAATTATTTGGTGCTGACATAATTTATGAACACTAAAGCATTATTTAGAATAGCGTTATTAGTTACTAACGCGAAAAATTTAAATCAGCAAAAGTCTTTCGATATGGCCACATGGGGACTACTTTCAAGGCGAGAGACAAAAGAGCATCGGGATCCGTGTCAGCGTAATTTCTAAGCATCGTCAAGGCTTATCTATCGTTCGAACCATGGTTCGAACACGGGTTCGAATCTCTCGTTCCACCATGTCTCGCCTGCCGCCTGTGCTGCCCAAGTGCCGGTCCAAGTGGGACCCAGACAAACACTTCTGACTTTGGTCACGCAGCAGCCGCATACTTTTGTAGTAGGTTGGAATAATTACGCTAATGAACGTTTTATAACGTGTTTCATGCCCTTCTCGCTCTCGTTTTGTCGTCATGTCTTGCCCGCGACCTATGCTACTCCATCCCAACAATCCCAACAATCCCATCATCGAGCAATAAATTAAAATCAATCATGTATTAAACGACTTATTAGGAGAAATCCGGGCACTTCTTTTCGGCGCGCATAAGCACCATCGGAATAAGGTTTCCCGCTCTGGCGCATGGATACATGTTGTCATGGTGCCAAAGTGGTGGGGGGAGAAGTTGGGGAGGAGGGAGGAGGGAGGAGAAAAGTTTGTTTGGGGGCGGGGCCATGGGCCCAGCAGTTCACTCTAAGAATCCGTTGCCTTTTAAAAGTACGTAGTTAAGCTTATTAGGTCACCAATCACCATGATTTCCAATGGCTCGTTTCCCCAAATACTAGTTACTTACTGTGTTCCAAATTCAACGGCCAACACTCAAGCGGCAAGGCTTTTATCAGTTTTATCATCACACGAACCAAATACCATTATAATGAAGGCGATTTGGTTTAGAACACCTCTGCAATGTTCCCTCACACTTTGTTGATCCTGAATGTTTCTATGGTAACCTTGGAAACCAACTTGCAATATTTTGTGCGGCTTCATTTGTTTTCTTCATTCTTTGCTTTGTAAGCAAATGGTAACGACGTATGACGTGTCCCAGTGAAGTAAAAGGGATAGTCAGCGATGTGTGGGAGACCCAATAAATCAAATAATAAAATTTATATTTATATTATTTATGTTTTATGTTTATTTATTCATATTTTAACAGTATACGGCTAATAGTCCGGGCGCAAAAATCAGACCTACAACTCTGCACTTTGTGATAAGAAGGTGCCACTTGGCAGACATGTTCTCTAGTTATTTTATTTGACATATGGGGCCACCTGATCGGCCCCTTAGATCACAATATATGCGGTGTTGCCAAGAATGCCAACCCATGAGCGTCAAAACATGGAAATGCACTAAAAGTCGGATAAAACCGCATGAAATGGCAGAAAATGATACAGACGATCCACTATTCCGATGTATTACAAGATATTGAGGTGACATCTGTCCATAACGGACCCTGAGTATAGCGAAAACCTGTCAATTGCGGCATTTTCTTTAAACTGGGGTATACTCGTATGCAGAGGACACGTTACCAGGAATTTGTCCGTTCGGGCCCGGCCGGCCTTATACATACGGCCAGAAGAGTGCTCATAACTTCCGTGTATATAAACATATCGCACATATCCAGTAGTTAATTAAAAACATGTCACGAGATGATAATGTCAGCAAGGAATATTCCTCCATTCCATATTAAATTATTTATAATTAAGGGAGATATTTTATTCCAATCGTTCTTATGAACAATTACATGAGGAAATGTGTTTTTATTTTTTCATTGGAAGTAATAGTCGGAAAAACCATATATGTCGACACCAGGTCTCAGGAGGTTATATGGTTTTTCCGACTATTATATTTGAGGAGATATTTTATTCGACTTATGTTAACAGTGTTAACATAATTCCTGGTATGATGCAATGTTGTTATTTCAATTTTAACCTGCGGGACCGATCAGGTGGCGCCATATCTCAAATGGCTCCTATAGGCCTAGAGAACATGTCTGCCAAGTGGTCCCTTCTCATCACAAAGTGCAGGTTAAAACCATGGCCAAGGTGTTGTCCAATATGATGCTGAACTCTTCCTTAAGTACTTCATTTGCCAGAAGAAATGGCTGACTTATCAAGCCCTGGGGAGTAGGATAAGGAAAAATACCTTGGAGCAGATGCACCAAACAGGCCAAATGTACCACCCCAAAATGCAACCAGTGTGAATGGTACAGCAAATCAAAACAGAACCCTGATGAGAATTCTGCCTCTCATTGTTGGACCTGGGATTGCAGAGAAAGATGATGTAGTGTGGGAGCTATTTTTGCTTCTCAGAGTCATAATAGAATATGACTGTGTGCAGTCCAAAACTTACTTACCAAGAAGTAACTTTCCTGGAAAGTATCACTGACTATTTGACCGGACGTCAGTCTCTATTTCCCAACACACGTCTTCGCCCGAAACACCACTACCTTCTTCACTACCCTCAGCTCATATACAAAGGACCTGTTCAAGTAGCCCCGCTACCTAAACGTCAACCATCTTGCGCATCTTGTAGTGTATAATCCAGCCCCTAGACACTTCTATCCCAGCGCAATAGAAAAGGCTGATCCGTTATTCCTTCCCGCAGCGGCGCTAGTAAAAACAATGGAATCTCGCTGTGCGTGTCGTTCATTCGCCATAACAAACTAGCGACCCTGTCGGTACAACTCGTGCTACCAATAGCGTATACCAAGATGGCCGCAATATGGAGATGTTCACGATCCAGTTCACATCATGGCGACCTCCAGTCAGCGCCACGGCGGGATTGAGTAACGGATCGCAAGATGGCGGGGAGTTTCCCGACCTATCCTTCTAAGACCGTGGTATAATCTATGCACCTAGTTTTACGCTAAATGCCGCTGTGTTCGCCACTGACTGTATCTTTGATGTGGTAGGAGTTGCTACCTAGCGGCCTTGGTAGGAATCAAAACATGTTGTCACGTGGTGAACTGTTTTATTAGTTGATTTAGAGGCAGGAAAACTCGTGTGGTTTTTACCCCGTAAAAATGTTGTAAGAATATTCGTGTGAGACAAATGCCGCCTCAGGGAACCGATATGCGAAATGCAAGCCCCATCGAGATATCACGCGTTTGCCCAATCGCGTATCTCTCCCTCTCTCCCTCTCCTCTCTCTCACTCTCCCCTAAAAGAGAGAGAGGAAAGAAAGAGGTGGAGCTGGCGGACTCAGGATGGCGATTGTTGGCAAATCAAGGGCGAACTCTTTCTCCAAACTGATGAAGGTCATCCTTTAGAAGCATTCTTCCATTGAATGACATATATTAGAGTGGCTGGACAGCAACATTTTGATCCAACTCCCCTGCGTTGCCAAGTTTCAGTGATCTGCTCCAATCTAATGACACGAATCATTGAGCCATGTGGGTGGCCTTTCTTTGCCAGGATAACCTTGAACAGGTCCTTTGGACCTCTTAATTTCACTGTGGACAATGAGAATGGAGAGCAAGCAATTATATTTTAAAGTATATGCCAGGTCATCTTACAACTTCATCAACATTACCAAGAGTTGTGCCAAGAAGCACCAATATCTGCAGGCATATATATGTAAATGAAGAAGCCGTAGTATTTGTGGCAGATGTTGCTGTAACATCGAGAACAGAACTGAGCCACATGCAATCATTGTCACAGGAGATGAAGGATGCCATCATATGTGCTGGTATCACAATGAATAGTAGTACACAAACCTGTGTAGGGCCTAAGGGCCAACCAGAGGGGAACTGAATATGCAATGGGCCAATATATTTCCATGGAGAGAAGAGATCGTGAAGTGATTTTTGGCAAAGTGGTGCTGCTGCTTATAAAGGACGACATGCTGCATATTCTTGTCCAACTCTACCACTCAGAACCTACCGACTTGGGGGTTCGGAGGTTGACGAGAACATGCAGTGGAAACAGTTATAAATGCACACCATTACATGATGCCATTGATTAATCACCACTCTCGGGATACCCATTAAATGGCTCCTTATATAATTATAGCCTATACCCTTTCACCATCACATCTCTGATGATGTCAGCTACTGACAAGGTACTTGTACTTAACTTGGTCCACCATTGTACAAATATTGCCAGTACGATTGTTTTCATTATTGCTCACATAATGATAATGCCTTTTCAGGTGTGAGCAGCAGCACTAGCAGCACTGCAACATTGATAGATGGTGCAGCAGATCATTCCCATCACCAGAATGGACAAGGCAAGTGTTCTGTGAATGGCAGTATCGTGATGAGGATATTAATATCATTTTATTTTGTTGCACTTTCTAGCTCCCTCTCCGCGGCCAACACTGACCGAACAATAACTTTGATGTTCCGTGGCACTTGCTACCAAAACCAGTACTAGAGAAACTGAACACAAGTCCTATGTGACCCCCAAAAGAAATTCGGAAAATTGTGAGGATAGTTAGGCGATGCTTCACAAACCGTCAGAACTCGGAAGACATCCAGGGAGGGCCTTCTTGCGGCAGGTGGCAAAGGATATGTCCGAAAGATACCCGCATGCCTTTTGTGACACCTTCTTTAATGTCAAGTTGGGGCCAGGATACACGCAGATGCTGATGAAGCTCGAGACGAGAATAGAAAATGAAAATCGTGCCCCTAGTTTTCCACGGTGAACCCAGCAGGTGAGTAGTATTGCAAACAATATAGTATTTTTGAATTTGTAATCACAGTGGCCTCCTGGTGGCACAACTTGAATAATACTATAAGTAAACGAAATATATTTCTCAGGCATCTTCCAACTGCGTCCAAGTTGCACACAACTCAACACAAAAAGATTCCTATGGGTGTGTGAGGTGGTTTCCCGAAGACAGGAGCCACGGGAAGACTGGGAGGTGCTGACCAGCATCAAGGGGGACCTAATCCGACTTCACAAGGAAAATGATGGGGCAGAAGTGGAAGATGTGATGACTAGCAGTAAGTCATAAGATGGGCAAAGAAGGGACATCCTGACAGCAAAGAAAGTGATGTCCCGGAAAGATGAGTGGCCGTTCCTGTTCAGTCCAAAGAGCTTGCTGAAACATTTTGAGGTATTAGTTGGCCAGAATGTAGGAGAGGAGGGCAATACAGCTAGAAGGGAAAGGAAGAATGGCATTGGACTTGATAGGGAAAATCAGCAGGTCCCAAGAATAGTGGATTCCATTCTGCAAGGAATCATGAGGGCTGAGAGATAGCTGGAGAGCGTGGTGCCAGAAACAGAAACGCAGAGGCACACTAAAGCCAATTATTCTATGTATGATTTGATGATTTGATGGGGGGGAGGTGTGGTGGCCGTGATGGTAACGTCATGGCTTGCTGAGTGAAAGGCCCCAGGTTCGATCCCCGCCTGGGGAACTTTCCTTTCACCTGCGTCAGGAGGGTCTCTGACCTGCACCAAGGAGGTGTCTGGCAACCTAACCTCCTGGGGAACAGCACATGACCCCTTTACCGACATTGCACTTGCACCAACGTTCCCTCCCCAAAAATCCCTATCCCTACCCTATCCCTATCCTTGACTCCTTGCACCGGTGATGAAGTTAAAAGGAAAATTGGAGAGTAATGGTGGTATTCCACCCCCCTGAAAAGGCTAAGTCTTATCACGGGGTAACTTAAAATAATAAAAAATAAAAAATATGTATGATTTGATGGAGTAGACTGCACTGGATGATCATAAAGGTCAGTAGTAGTATGTACTGTATACAGTACGTATTCATTTTATATACGATATAGGGCAATTCCACCGTAACTGGCGCATCCCGCGGACAGGATTCACGCTGTATTAATATTTATTGCAAGGGCAAATGTTAATGGAAAGGGAATTTAAAATTATTCCCATGTGGCTGCCTCCTGGCAGCTTATTGCCATGTATGTATTTTTATTTCGCAACAGTAACTTGAATGGACTCTGTAAAATATTAATGTAATATAAATGACTCAACATTAATAGGACAAGCTCTTTGGGGGGGGGGGGGGTACTGTAATGATGCGAAACCCTGTGAGCATTGAGCTGAATATGTTTAGACGTAATGTTACAACTGATATGCAATCTACTCCTCAGGAGCAATTTTGTGCTTACTTGAGATCACGCCTGTTCATATTCATATTTTCATATTAGGATTAACGTAACTGACGCAACAAACCTTGCGAAGTTGCGTCAGTTACGACTATTATAATTATCTCGACTATTCCATAGCTCTGCTGATATCTGGTAGCAGAACGTTGCTACGCCTTCTTCATCTGACAAAAGGACATAATGATCTGCTTTCAATAAGTCATAGCCACCTCACAATGCGCGACTTTGGATAATGACTCTTCCGGCGTGGAATTGCCCTATAATGTTATTTGGATAATAGTGTACAATACAGTTCCCTAATTTCCTCCCTAGGTGCCTAATTAAATTATGTCACCCGTGCTCTCTTGACTCAGATAACACAGCGCCTGTTTCTTACGAGGCGCGGTATTGACTGTATGACGTAAATCACATTTTCGCCAATTGGGCGCGGGGGTTGGATTTCCTCGAGTTACTTGGCAAAACATACCGAACAGTGACAGATATAATCTATCAGATAAGAAAAGCGGCCCAGTATACAGTGCAGTAGGACTACTATAGTAGTGAGCAACAATATCCATTGTAACAATATGCCGCTTCCACGCAACCTTTGTTTATACAGAGAATAATTCAACGTGAGACTGAACTAACAAGAAGCAGACTCGTGTAAGAAGCAGACTCGTCATCATGGCAGTTCCACCTAAGAAGGTCTGACATCCTTTGCTTGTGTCTGAAAGATGATTATTCCTGATATTATTTTACTTCTTATATAATCTTCCAGGTGACGTTTTTCATTCATGAGGACTTGACGTTTTTAATGAACATATACTCGTTTCTGGATCGAGAGAGGCAGGTCCTCATTGTAGCAGAAGATGTAGCCGACGCTCTCTCACTGTTTAAGGGTCTTGAGACCACCCCGGAAGACTTCACAGAACTCCTTGCCCAATTTGATCTAAAAGGTGAGTATCTCTCATGTCTCGGCTCATCATGTCGAAGAACCAACCAATATCCGATCTCACGTAGCAGGTATTCCCCTTACTGCGCAGTTTAGATATAACCGTCTTTATTGCAAAATTGATTTCAATTCAATAACTGACTGACAAAAAGGTAAACAAAATAATACAATTACTATTAAGGGAGTGACACAATTAACTGGCCGAAGTTCCTGGAAATCATGAAGACAGCGCTAAGTCTTTCCATCTTTACGGAGTCAGCCGTGACGAAGACCTTGAGGGAGTTGGACCCTGAAAATAGAGGCTACATCACCGCCGATCAGATGAAGGATCTCTTATTAATGAACCAGGGTTCTGGAAACATGACAGAGCAGGATGCTCAGGACCTCCTCGAGCTTGCTCCCAAAGATGAGATAGGAAACATCAATTACAAGGGTGAGACTACGTACAGTACAGGACACACAGTGTATGGAGGCTCTGGGATTTCTAGGAGTAACGCTGCTTCCCATGATTGTACTGGCTGATATGAATTATTTTCATTGCAGAATTCAACAAGCTATTTGTCATCCTGGGTTGGCTGCCCAAAACAAACACTGGTTGGAGGGCCAATGGTTGATTGGCAGGAAGTTGGGCCACACACCGACAATCAGTTTGTCATTATTCAATAAAGCAGAACGCATTTATCCTGTCAGTTACGCAACACTATATTGTAATAAACAGATAGAAATCATTATCACTGCCCAAATAAGTGCAACCTGATGTCAGATACCTTGAAAAAAAGACTTAGTGCGGGATCCAAGACTATCTTTGCGCTTATTAGAGAATGGCCCCATTCCAAGTCGCCTTATTCGCATAATTATGGAAGCTGTATACGAGGTCCCCCTGAAGATTGCTGATATCGTCGCAGATCCTACGTACACGCATCCCTTGCGTAAAATATCCCCGGCGTAAAACGTGTTCCACTTGTACCAGTCTCGTTCATAAAGAATGGTTACGACTCTATGGACGTAATGTTTATCCTGATTATCCACTAGCATCATTCCCAATCTTATTTCGACGAAACCCTATGGACAACCTTTTCTGGACCTCAGGTGATTCGTATGACCCATGCCGATTTTTAAATAAAAATTTTAATTACCAAAATGTTCGACCAGGTGCAATGCTTACGTGGATTTGGTATTAATTTCCCCCCTAAAATTTTCCTACTTATTACTTTGTTTTTTTCTTCTCTTTTTTAATTTTATTTTGATTCCCTTTTCCCTGACTTCCTCATGCTGGCGACCCAGGGGTTGGGAACAGAATAAACATTTTTTCCATATAGAGTCGTACGTACTGTACCATTCTTTATGAACGGTACTGCACAGTACTATATGTACAGTAAAGCCTCGATATAACGATCCCGCATATAACGCTTTCCCGGTTTTTACGCCCCTTTTATCTGTCCCTTGATCATTTCCATAAGGTAAATTTTCCCGCGTATAACGCTATCCCTCATTCCCGCTTATAACACTACTTTTGGGCGGTCCCTTGAAGAGCGTTATATCGAGGTTTTGCTGTCTAGTGTATATAATCGTACGAAGACAAAATGTCAATGTAAATAAGTGTCTCCAGTCATATAATTATATATGCCCTGTCCAATCTCCAAGGGAAAGAAGTTACAAAAAAAAATATATATTGGCTAAGAATACATTTGGTTTTTATACAGTATTAATCACAACATACTATCAATAAGGCTAGTTACGCCTACATCAGATCATTAAGTACCGTATCGACAGTATTAGAATCATAAGTAGGGGCAAGATGAGCTACTATTTATTTAAAGCTCCTGGTATGGCTTAACATTTTTTTTAAAAAATCGTGCTACCTGCACTCAATGTTGATCATCATATGTGCCCTGGTCAATCTGAGCAGCTCCATACTGAATAATAGTTAATACAAGGTTTTAAACTTTGCATTTAAAATAATCACCAACCATGAAACATCATGGTTTCAATTAGGAGTTTCTATCACTTCCCGCTAGAGACTATCCAGTCGTTGGATACGCACCACAGATGGCGGGCAGGGAAACTCTTCCCCCTACCCAACAGGCGGACCTTTAAATGAAACATCGGAAGAGGTGCCCAACCCACCCCCACATCCTCCTCTGAGTCTTTTTCCTCAACAACCAAACCCTCCCCCCATCCCCTACCCTCAACACACATCATCAGGCCCGTTTTCAGTTCGGCAAGTAGGATGAGTCACAGGAGAGCTGTGCCAGGGACTGGTTCGGTATTGCCTGCTGGAGCCGGTGCGTGGACCAGTGCGTGAGACAGTGCGTTTTGTCATGTGCGTGCAAGCGTGGAATTGGACTGCAGCATGAGGTGCAAGGAAGTGCCAGTCAATGGCCAACGTTCAGGTGGCGGTTAGAGTCCGCCCATTATCGTCCAAGTAAGTTATTCGGCAATTGTTGTCATTTTTTAAAATAAATCGTAGTGTTTGGCAAAAATGTGCATGTGCGCTGCCATGTTTGAAGCAAAAATAGCGCCGAGACGCAGTGAAGCGTTGCGGATAGCCTCGTGAATGTGCGGAATTAGTGTTGGAGTGCCTTGTTTAAGTATTGCCAGCATTAGATTGTTATGGTGAAATGTAGGTCTTAATGGACTGGCACATATTGATGGGCTGATGGAACGTCATTGGTGATGGAGTTACACATATGAATAACCGGCATCGTGTAGGGAACATATTAACCCACATTCCATTCTACTGGACGTGCATGTTCGATATACACTCTCACAATGCGAACATAAAGGCTGAAAAATGCAATGTGATAATACAAATACACATAATATTTGACGACACTTTTTAATCCCTGCGCTATATAAAAGTGTAGTTGAACTTGCTGGTTACGTGAGCGACCACAAGCGTGATCTGTTTCGACCTGACGTCAACGAAGGCCGGGTGACATCACATCTTTGCAAAATGCCAGGAAGTAGGCTGCAAACATGATCCTGTCTAATACTACCAGCACAATGACCACACTGGAAATCAAACCTGAATGTATTGTACAATCGGAAAAAAATGGTAGGGGGCGGGGGGGGGGGATAGAAAGGGTCATGTGCCGCGTAGCATCTCAAAGAGCCCAATAGTAAAAGCCAGAGACCAGCCAAGTTGGCTGCTGAAACGAAGCTAATTATAACCTCCCTACATCTGCAGCATCATTTCTAACTCGCCCAGCCTCTCAGTCTTTTACATTCCGCCATCACAAACTGTCCTTCTGGCCCCCAACACTGTGGGTTTCCGGTGGCCATACCGTATGATCACTTGCTTGCTAGATAGCACCGTGAGTCTTTGGTATATCCGTCGAAAAGTATGGAGGAGGTGGATCCTTCATCAATGGATAGCAGTGATGGTGATGGTCAGCCAGGTATCGGGCCTCCATGTCAACTCTGATGGTTGGGTTCATCATAATGTCCCCTTTCTCACGCCGCTAGAAGAAGAAAAAAAAACATTCTTATCGGTCATGCTGTCAATCAGATAAGTCTCATTTCATGGAATTTACTGCAGAGTTTAAACATAGCCTTGTTTTGAAAACACTTACGTTTGCGCAAACCTTGGTGCAGTACGAGCTGGCGAAGTATGAAGCCAGACAGATGCCGAAAAGAATGACCGCGACGATAATAAAAATGAAACCAATAGTCCTGTACCATGCGCCGTCTTTGATGAAGGCTGAGAATCCACATAGGAACATCACAGCTGAACCGATTAAAAATATGAATAAGGCCTGTCGATAAACGGTGATGGTGACAGGTGCGGGTGTTGCTGCCTCAACGGCCTCCATCTTGTGTATGTCGTCTGCACAGCCGACTCTTCAATCCAGTCCCTGTCGCTGGCACACAAATGGAAGCGATATTAGTGCCAACACGTAACTTCACGTGCCTATGCTCATATACATGGACGCACATTAACCCTGACTCACCGTTTCTTCAAAGCTTGCCAATTCCAAATTCAGGATGTGGTCAATGACCCAAACAAAAGCGTCAGACACTGACGTGTATCAAACCGACTGTCAAACCAAAATGAACTGCTATACTTGCAAGCAAGTTCTGTATATAGCAATGACATCTACTGATAAGCGTTATCAGCGCAAATTTTTTTTTGCTACACAAATAGCGAATTTAACAGGTGATCTTGTTTTTTTAGCGTAACTCCATGCACGTGATCAGGTTTTGACCTTGCGAATTTTTGTTTCAGGGAAAAAGAAGATGGAGGTCGAGTTGTCGTCAATGTCCGCGACAAACTCGTGTCCATTACTAATCTCAAGGTAAGCTCAGCTCTATCCGGACATTTTGCATCAACCACATTTCAGAGCGAGGTCAACCTAGTTATTTCCTCGCGTGTTTCCATCCCATTCATCCTCTTCTTGTTTTTTTTAAACTCCCCTTAACTAGCCTAATTGCTTGCTTAAATCAGCCACGGTAACGGTTCGTGTGCACCATCCTTCCATTGATAAAACCATTACGATCAAAACATCGAACACTGACCTGGGACGATCAGAATCGGACATTCCAGGAAACGCTGAGCTGTCACGTGCTTTTTGTAATTCCGACCATGTCACTTCCGTAACAGGTACCAGAGCAGCCAGCAGCAGATAGTCGAGAACGAATCCGCCGCTTCCTATTCGATTACGCCTTCCACTCTGAGGATGAAAGTGCCCTTCATGCTTCACAGGAGATGGTAAGTATCCAGCTCCTGAGAGGGGGAAAAAAATGTTGCCAACTCCTTATGTAACGTAGTTACACCTCCTATTGACTTGCGATAGATGGAATAGAGCCAGAAACATATCTCCCAAAAAAAACTGGACCTAAAATTATAAGTTTATTCCCCTGACATTTCGCACATGTGCAAAATTCTTGGCGAATATTACTTGTACTCTTTGCAACTGCATGTTAGACTTGTGGGGCGTTTCGTCGACTCCCACAGTGGCAAATTGCGACAGAGACAGAAGCCTGACGTGGCCTAATTTATATCCATTAAAAGCTTAGGGCGAGATATAGCCCGTGGGTTTTTTGCAAGTGCGCTGGGCATTGGGCCATGCGAAATGGAAGATTCGCGTGCCGATCGTGACGAGGAAGAGGGGAAGATGTCAACAGGGAACGTCGCCCCTGCCCCCTTTGCCATTGCACGTCACACTATTGCTTTTACCTCCTTTATGACGACTCTACGGGCAATGTTCGTGCCAGATTGTCAGGGTTATGGGGTCAGTCAGTCGAATTTGGGGCTGCATCATTCAGTGTCAGCTGCTAGGCTTGGTTAATGACTTCCAATTTCGATGGGATGTGATGAGACAATGCGTGGATTCATTAAGTGTCACAGCGGCTGATGGATTGGTATTCAGCGGATTGTTGGGCAATTTGGCGAGAATGTGCTGAATGAACTGTTCGTTTCAGATAGCGAGCGAATTTTGTGCAAATTTTGAACCGGCTGTGGTGGCGAATAGGGTCTGTCAAAAATATTCAGTTGAATATAATCATGCATGTAGTGGCCTCTCTTGACAAAAGAGTAACCCTCCCGTTTGCTGAGAGAGGTCCCAAGTGAGTCATTCTATTAATGTATGCCTTAATTTCATCACTGTGCTAGTCTATCCAGCAAAAGGTTGAGAACAGTACGAAAAGTGATATAACTTACCAACCAGTGCAACCAGTTCTACTATTTAAAACTTCAGCTTCTCTCGAATTCAGATCCTATAGTGCAATCTTCAGCAAACTCTTCCCTGCTTATGCAAACCATCCTAGAAATAGCCCTAGGAATTCTGGCCCCGAGGTAGCATAAAATTCGGGAAAAAACCGCACCACTGCACCCGGTTTATATCCCAAAGTTATCCCCCCCCCCAAAAAAAAAAACACACACACACATATCACACTCGCCTCTAATTATCCAAGTCCATTTAACCGTAAATAAACCCATTAGCTGGCAAGATATCTGGCCACTAAACTTCTAGGATTTGTTTTCAACATCTGGTTTGTGTGGTGTAATAAAATGAATGTACGAAAGAAAAAAAAAAAATATGAGTCTGGCTTGGTGAAACGGGCACTTTGGGTGTCCCCTTGAAACTAAAGTGGGAGACGAGTTGCCTAGATTTAAAACCATCCACTTGAGTACCGGAATGGAGGCAAGGTCGAAGGAAACGAGCTAGGAGATGAAGATTTACTGATCTCCAAACCGGTATTTACTTCCGTTGGCTTAAAACAGGTGACGAGCCATGAAAGACATAACTCAACTGGTGCTGGTGCATATCGCATTGAAATACATGAGCTGATGTATTATGGACATGACCGATGCGTGTCCTGGCCACTTTCACACGATTTCTTCAGAACAAACATTGCAGATAGTGTCGTCCGATTCTACTGCCAGGTCGATTTCTATTGTAACCGACTCTATATTTTTGTGACATGGTTCCGCCTGCAGTTCATATGATGAAGCCTTTCAGAAGAGAAACGCCAACTGCACGCGTCCTATCCTCTCTTCTTCCCCTAATCTACACCCCCAGATCATTTTTTACCATCGGTGGTTTAAAACCGTCTGGCGGTGGAGAAGGCTCTCCCAAAAAAATAAATACCGCCAGCACTAAAAACAGGAGATAAAAGAAAGGGGTGGCCCCAGTATAATAAGAAACGCAGGCTTGTACCACCAAAAGTGGAGTCAAGAGACATATTTTAGTTCCAGCGACTAATTACACAAATGGTTACACGAGCACCTCATTTGTCAGTAGGAGGAGACGACAAAAAACGAGCGATTTTGCGATGAATTTTGCTGAAATGAATTCACAAATAGAGGTTTGACATCTGTGGTCAAGTGAAAGTAAAAAACGACTGGGCTGTAGCAGTTGCTATCATTGATTCAACTGTGACTTCCCCTTTACGTGCACATGTGTCTATTGGAGCCATTTCCCGTGACCTTTCAGTCTATTGCACGCCTGAAACCGTGATCAGTGCTAGTGTTGCTCAATTTCACTGCATGCATGTGCAATTCCACAAAGGGAAAACATGTCCGACCTGCCACAACAATACGGCTTCCAACTCTTAGTATCGTCTCGGTTGTCCGTACGAAAGTGAACAGACAGTTTAAAAAATCGCACGTTACATTCTATAAAATCATACTTTCTATAAACATGTTGCCTGTACAACTTACTAACAAAGAACTTGGCACCACAACCAAGAGGGTTGTCACTCCTCACTAAAGTGTACACCGGATCACCGCTGGTCACCAGACCCCTCGACCACAACTGTTAGAAATAGTTCTGATTATTTTTATTTGTGATACAGCCACCCAACTACTTGTATACAAAACCATAACTGTTTGTGATCCAAAATCGTCCATATGTGAACCAACCAGGAAAACTGGCCTCAATGTATCCATCTATTTTTACTTCCAGGGTCAAAGTACCCTAAGTTACAACATGGGTCCAACTCAGATTAATCAGCTAATCACCTATAATGATTTCTAATCAGTCAAGTTCCCACCATTATATAAGTTAATAGGTGGCAAAATCCAAGCACGGCTTGTTTGATCCATCGATATTGAGGATGAGCGACACTCGAGCGCGACAGGAAGTCAGTGTGAAGCGCAAATCCCAAGAAAGACGCAGTCTGATGAGGATCTCATTTGTGCGTGAAGTCAAATTCAGATCGAGCCCCACTTTCCCTTTCCCCATTTCTCTTTTTTTCGGCTCTGGTGTGGGGGCGGACAAAGGTGCATGGCGAAACAGCGAAGCCGTGTTGTTATAGGCCACGAAGCGACACGCTCCTTGGCCTCCCCACCGTACACTCGTAGCAAAATAAAAATTCTGGTGCGACACCTTCAGGAGGCTGATGGGGGTTTCTCCTGTAGGTTCGATATCAGATTCCGGTTCTGGTGATAGACCGTGCGCATTATTTTTCGGAGCAGAATGTAGGATGTGTTCACGCAGGGGTAAACAGGGAGTCTCACTTGGTCTCGGAGTTGCTACGAAGAAAGGTGTTCGGTAGTGGGTGTTGAGTGAGATGGGATCCTTGGATGGGTTCCAGGGTGGGATGGCCGGGTGACGGTCATGGGATGCTTGTTCAGTGGTGTGCTCCACGAATTCAGGTGGAAACCCGACGACCCCCTGCCTACTTTCGGACCTCTCAGGGGCGAACACCAATGTCGCCTTTGGAACATTTCCCATGCACGGAACAGGCCAAAGGTAGGTAAGGGTCAAGTGGTATACAGGGGTTGTGGACCTGTACCGTTGCCTGTTGATGTCGGGTGTTGATATGAGTTTCACTCAGGGGGAGGTGGGCATGCTAGTTGCACTTTCAGTACCACCGGTGTTTACCGGTGGAGGTGTGCCAAATATGGCGCAAGTTGTTGGGGATACAGGCAGTATTTGCAGGAGATAGTGAGTGTGCGAGATGATCACGCAGGTTGCATGTTCCAACTGGGAAATGGGCAGAGTGGTCATCTTCCTCAGTTTCAGGTCTCGTATATCGGAGGCATTACATTTAGGTGAACATTCCTGGCCTTATCTCGCAATTATTATTTCGCCACTGAGAAAATGGTGCATTATTGAACCATGATGCATTTCTTTCAGTGTCTACAATGCCAGGAATGTTCAGATAATGTCCGGTCTCGAAGCTGAGACCAGCGACGGAGGAAAATTAACATTTGTCTAAGTCCTAAGTTGGAATATAAATTACAGTGCAACAACACGCTTATGACTTCTCTAGCATTGTTGATTGATAGTCGGAATGTAACGTTTACCAACCGTGATAAATCCGCTCTTGTTGCGTTCAGGAAATGAGAAGGCATTTGAGTGAAGATCCAGTAACAGCAACTGTGATAACCTACTTAATTACTGTTAGCAAATTTTTTTCTATTCCAACACGCCTGAGTTAAGACAAGTCAATAAGGAAGGCCGTTTTATGGCTCCCTTCCAAGGACGCTGCACAGCACTTGAAACAATTGACCGTAAAATAATGACAGGTATACCATACGTATCTTATTAATATAATTATTTTTGTTCCAGGTGTACGAAGAGCTGGGGACAAAGGTGCTGGAGGCATCATTGGAAGGATACAACGCATGTGTTTTGGCTTATGGTCAAAGTGGATCGGGGAAAACCCACACCATGATGGGAACGCAAGTTAGTATGTCATAATATCATATTATGAAACACAGAAGGGCACTCCCACTTAATTTTTTACTGCATGATACTTATTACAAAAGTCCGTAGTCCAGGAGTGTTACGGATTGTTTACTCCAAGAGAAGTGTGAATGTGGCCTTGATTGTTGCAAGAAATACAAAAGCAACTATTCAAACTGGTTGCTTGGGTGAACAATCCCGTATCTCCCTCTTGAACAATGGGCACGCTAGTATTTGGGACGTCTTAATGATCAAATGATTGTGGCACAAGGTCATACAGTATATTGTAAGTTACGGTATCAGATAGTGTATCTGCTGAATTATAACTTTCTCCACTATTGACCCACTATTTGTCAATACTGTCAACAGGAGGATTCTGGTTTGACCCCCCGTGTGTGCCAAGCTCTCTTCTCTCGCATGGATCAAGTCACGGCTACCCGAAACGTCAAGTTCAAGACAGACGTCAGGTAGGCATTTTTCTACCTTATTCATTATGCATTTCAAATCATGTAATTATTCCAAGTGAAATCCGGCCTACAAGCACTGTAAAATGAAACAGGCAACTTAACAAGGGGGGGGGGGG